>VMDR010012954.1:0-25724 GCA_007922815.1 Macrotus californicus | reverse complement strand
AAGAAGGTACACAGTTTTTGAACCAGTGATTCTATTTCTAGGAAATTATTCTAAATAATTATATGGGCATACACAAGGATGTTTATAATAGCAAAACCTATATGTACACAATAAAGAATGAAAGTCACAGTACATTCATACAGCAAAATACTATGCAATCCTTAAAACATGCGCCAGAAGAAAACCTAACTATTGAAACATATACTAATGTACACTGAAGATATATAAACAAATGGAAAAATATTATGAACTAAAAGTTAAACAGTGTTGAGATTATAGGGATTTTTATCTTCTCCTTTGTGCTTGTCTTCATGTCCAAAATTTTCTATAATAAGCATGGTCTGCTTTTGAATGAAAGTATGTTCATTGTGTGACGCCCTCTCACAAAAATTTATTGAATAATATTATAACAACTAAATATGGTGCCAGGTGGGTACTTGAAATATCAGGGGGAATCACTTTGTGAATTATATAATTGTCTAACCACTATGCTGTACAACTGAAACTAATGTAAAATAATACTGAAGCCCTGGCCAGTGTGGCTCAGTTGGTTGGAGCATCATCCCATAAACCAAAAGGTCACAGGCTGGATTCTCAATCAGGGCACACACCTACTTTGGGGATTCAGTCCCCAGGAGGGACATGTACCAGAGGCAACCAATCAATGTTTCTCTCTTGCATCAATATTTCTCTCCCTCTTTTTCCCTCCTTTTCCCTCTCTCTAAAATCAATAAGTATGTCTCCAGGTAAGGAATAATAATACTAATTATATTGAATATCAACTATAATTGAAAAATGAAATTTTTAAAAAACCTATTGATGAGAAATAAATTCCCTTCCCTGTGTTAGGCATTTTGAATAGACTGTCTCTAGCCCTCACTATAGTGCAACAAACTAGCTATTATCTCTATCTTTTCAGTGAGGAAACTGAGGTACAAAAGCACCAGTAACTTTCCCAAAGTCATTCAAATTCTGTGATAGTTAATTTTGTGCCAACTTAACTGGGACACAGGTGCCCCAATTAAACAGTATTTCTGGGTGTGTGTGAGGCTGTTTCCACAGGAGATCAGCACCTGACTAGGTGGACTCCGTAAAGTAAATTTCCCTGTACAGTGTGGGTGGGCATCATTCAATCCATTGAGGGTCTGAATAGAACAAAAAGTGAAAGAAAGCAGAATCTGCCTGCTTCCTGGCTGCCTGCTTCAGCTGGGACATCTGTCTTCTTCTGCCCTTGGACTAGGATGTTCATTGTTGACTCTCCCAGTTCTCAGGCTTTTGGACCAGACTGAAACTATACCATAAGCTTTCCTAAATCTCCAGTTTACAGATGCCAGATTATGAGCCAACCCCTCAGAATAAAGATGATAAGATAAGATCCTATTGATTCTTTTCTTTGGAGAACATTGCCTACTACAGACACTAAGGAACAAAGCCAGGTTTTAGCCTAGACCTGCTGGACTTCATTGTTGCTTTAACTATGACCAGTTGCCTTTAAGATTACTGCATCCCTGACCAGCCATCAAAACATCAACAGCACTGAGAGTACTGGCTCCTAAACACCACTGGTGTCCAAAATCCAAAAGTTGCTAAAGCAAAGCAAGAAACCCAAAATTTTTAAGAAATATTTCTATTAAAAACAGGCTTCCATCACAGGATCTATATGGAGTCACTATAAGCTTCACAGAACCAAGAATCAGGTGGGGTTATTTCCTCTGAAAACTTCATAAACACAACCATTAAGAGGAAGAGAAAATCCATCAAAGTCCCAAGATACTAATGGCTTGGCACACGTGAGTAGGCAATCTACCCACATGCTTCCCTTCTTCAGAAATGCTGGCATGATTATAAGCCTTCTACCTACTCCTTCACAGTCTCATTTTCTACCTACATTTAGAAGCATGGAGGCATCACAAGTCATAAAGTTGCCATTTTAAAAAAATTCTCTGGTGCATAAGACTAGTGGCCTGCCCTGGAAGTCTTCTGCAGGCAGTGATACCTGTCATAATCTATAGGTCAACCTTCATATTATCAACTTCAGACACTTTGGAATTTATCGTAAACCATCTATTTCCCTCAATAATTTCATTAAGGTTTCTTAACTATATTTATATATATATTCAACTTTGAAATAATAAGTGCCACAATTTTCACCCTCTGAGAAGGCAGCATTATTTATCCTTAAAAAATTTTTTTCAAGTTGTATAAAGGGCTTCCTTTAATTCCAGCATAGAGAGCATTGGGGGAAAAGTCTATATTTTAGGTTATCCATTACTTCAAACTTCAACCTTCACTTTACTCTTTTTTTTATCCTCACCCAAGGACATGCTTAAATTTTAGAAAGAGGGGAAGGAAGGCAGAGAGAGGGAGAGAAGCATCAACATGAGAGAGAAACAATGACCAGTTGCCTTTCATACATGCCCAGACTGAGACCAAACCTGAGCCCGAACCCACGACCCAGGCAGGTGCCCTTAGCAGGAGTGGAACCTGTGACCCTTCAGTCTATGAAATGACACTTCTACTAACTGAGCCACACCAGCCAGGGCACCCTTCACTTCATACTCTCTGTAGTCCTCAGTCAAAAGAAAATCTCAATACAAGACACTCTTCCAGGCATATCTTACCTCTTAAATTGTTTAGAATAAATGGCATACAGATACATGACAGTCAACTTTACATCAAAAAGCCTATGAAATTGGCTCTGGCTGGTATGGCTCAGTGGATTGAGCCCTGGCCTGCAAACCAAAGGATCACCAGTGTGATTCCCAGTCAGGGCACATGCCTGGGTTGCAGGCTAGGCCCCCAATTGGGGAAAAGCAAGAGACAACCACATATTGATGTTTCTCTCCCTCTCTTTCTCCCTCCCAAACCCCTCTATAAAAATAAATAAGTGAAATATTTTTTTAAAGGCTAAGAAATTGTTCCAGGAAAATTTCTAGAATGGAAAGCCAAGCAAAAAAACAATTATCCCTGGGTGAATTTTCCAAAAATCTTTTAAGTTGTTTCCAAGCTTTATAAAAGATTACTGTAAAGGGATAACCCATGGATATGGGGATTGACTTAGGGAGGGGAGAAGGTGGGGAAAGGGAGAAAAAGCAAGAACAACTGTAATAGCATAAACAATTAAAAAAAAAAACCTTTCTCAAAAATGTCTACCAAGCCTAACTGCAAGACATTCTACATTTGAGATGAAAATCTCTCATTCCAACCTGATACAAAGAGAGAAATAGAGGAATTAGAAAGATAAAATATCTGGTAAGTATACTATAATTCCATATTATATTGAGTCAAATGCTTTAAGACTGGTTATGGAAGGCCCAGTTTACTTTATTTTACTTAGTGTTTAGAAAGCTCTCCAAGGATGTCTAACCTGCGGCCCATGGGCCACATGCAGTCCAGGATGGCTGTGAATGCAGCCCAACACAAAATCGTAAATTTACTTAAAACACTAGATTTTTTCGTGATTACGTGTCACAATGTATTTAACATGTAGCCCAAGACAACCCTTCTTCCAATGTGGTGCAGAGATGCCAAAAGATTCAACACCCCGGCATCGTTAAGGAACATAACTGTGTCTCATTTATTGTGGTTTAGACATGGTATAAAATTTGTGGACATCTGATATTGGAAACCAGGTCCATTGTTAGGAGTCTTCTTCTTGCGATTATAAAATAAGAATATTTCATTTATTTCAGTATTCTCCCCATTTTACCACATCAGCAAACTCTGTCAGCAATATCACCTGTGCCACATCTACTTCTGTTCTTTCGCTCCTATCCTCAGCTCACAGAGAGAAGACATTCCACACTGAAACAAAACCATCTCACCCTTGTAGAAATCCTCTTTTTTAAAAAAGTTAAAGAATTTTCCAAAAAGTGTAAAAGATTCTAATAGCTGCTGTGTTTCGTAATAACACAACACAATAATCTTGTGAAAGAAATTGGGTGTGACTCCAGGAAGCGTCTAGAGTAATTTTTCCTTCTGAAGTAAGTATCTGTGTTGATGGGAAATTAGTATCTACACACACATCTGTATTTAGATTTCAAGCACAATTCCCAAGTGAAGTGTTAGAATTTCACTGGTTTTGGGGGCGGGGGGGGAGAATAAAAGACCTCCTAAACTTTGTAAAATTTTGTATAACAGCAGCCAAATTCAACTCCACAAGGCTATGTCTTTCATCTGTGTGTTTTGGGAAATAATTTTTAAAGATTAAAACTGATTTTTCTTTAGGCTTTTTAATAACCTGAGATATCCTCAACAGTCCCTCCATCAAGCCTGTGATCCTTCTGTGCCATCAATGCCAGCCATGGCGTTTGTCCCTGATGACAGTTTCTTTCCTGGTCTAGTCACTGATTTTTCCAGTCTAGAGAAGACTTAGTCATGAATTTTGTGTTTATATGTTCTGTTATAGAAACATTCCTGCACACCACAAGCAGAAGAAGCTGTCACTCATGTGCCACTACCTTGAAAAAAATGCACATTCCTCCCTCCCATTCCCATTCTCCCTTCCGAAGATAGCTCTCATGGAAAAATTACTTCATTGTTCTTGTAACATGCACTAGGACAATGTCACTTGCTAAAGGAACCACATCCTTATCATCAGAAAAATAGAGAAAACTGGGGAAGCACAAAATTTTTTAAATGACATATGTGAGTTTGCAAGTCTGCCTGCTGAGAGCAGACAACATTTCTTCTTGTTGTTCCTTATGGTATCAAGTCAAGTGTCCTTTATAGACAAATAAATATGCAAAAGAAACTAATGATGAAACAAAAAGGCTTTTCTTGTTTTCCCCTTCCTTTGTTATTTTTGGTATCTTTTGGCAAAACCACATTTTTCAAAAGAAAGAGGTAAAGGAGAAAGGATCAGTGAAGGAGAGGGGATGCAGAAGTGAAGCAGCACTGCATACCCATCTCCAAGCCTCAGGGACAAACACAATGATGCTCATTTTACACATGAATAACTTGAGGCTTAGAAGGGGGTAAGTAACTTGTCCATGGCTCCCAACTAATAATTTACAGTTCCAGGTTTCAAATTCACTGATGAGTACCTAGAGTTCAGCATTTATATACTGCCCAGTATAATATATGCAGATCTTCTGACAATCAATTGAGCTAATATAGTACTGAATGAAAAATCCATACTACTAAGATCTTGAAATCTGATAAAGCTGGTATAGTTAAAAGCTCATCTTGGCCAGAAAACAACCTCAGAAAAGCATTCATAAAATTTCTGGTTTTCAGCAACATAACTTCCTGATGAGACCACTATAATAAAATAGCTACCAATATTTACAAAACAAAGCAATGTATTTTATGAGATTATTACCTACAAACTAATAAAGAGTTGAGTGACTGCATTACTTTTCTATTGCTGAGTAACAAATTACCACACACTTAGCAGCTTAAAAGTATACCACATATTTGCCCTGGCTGATGTGGCTCAATGGATTGAGCACCAGCCTGTGAAACAAAGAGTCACTGGTTCGATTCCCAGTCAGGGCAGATTCCTATGTTATGGGCCAGGTCCCCAGATGGTGGAGGGAGGGGGGGCATGAGAGGCAATCACACATTAATGTTTCTCTCCCTCTCTTTCTCCCACCCTTCCCTTCTGTCTATAAATAAATAAATAAATACCACATATTTGTAGATCAGAAGTCCAGCCTCTCTGCTCCCAATGTTATAAACCTGGATTCAAGGTGTCAGCCCCCTAGTCTGGGGGAAAACCCACTTCTAAGCTCTTTTTTTGTTGTTGGCAGAATTCAATTCCTCAAAGTGGTAGGACTGAAGTCCCATTTTCTGGGTGACTACTGCCAACCAGAGAAAAGATTGCATTTAAAGGATTTATGTGAACTATGTATGGTGTCAGACTGGTACTTATCAGATTTAACAAGGCGATCACTTTATAAGTTATATAAATGTCAAATTACTATACTGTACACCTGAAACTACTATAATATTGTATTTCAACTGTAGTTGAAAAAATCTATAAAAAATAAATAAGGGGGTTATGTGGTTAGGTCACTCCCACCTGGATAATCTCCCTTTCTAAAGTCAACTGTACCATATAACATAACCTTGTCACTAGAGTAAAACCATTAAGCTCTCAGTCTGGGAGATTAAGCAGAACATGTACACCAGAGGAGGGAGTAGGAAATCTCCAGGCCATCGTAGAATTCTGGTAGGTAGCAACACCAGCTGAAAATAGTATAGAATACCTCCCCACCCCCTACCATTTACAGAGGATACATTTCAAGACCCCCAGTGGGTATATGAAATGGCAGATAGTACGAAACCCAGTATGTCTTTTTTTTCCTATACTTACACACCTATGATAAAGTACAATTTATAAATTAGGTACAGTAAGAGATCAATAATAACTAATAATAAATAAAATGATTAGAACAATACAATGTAATAAAATATATGTGAATGTGGTTTCTCTCTAACTCTCTCTGTCAGAACATCTTATTGTACTGTACTCACCCTTCATGTGAGGATGTGACATGGAGCTGGTGCCTATGTGATGAGATGAGGTGAGGTGACCGTGCTGAACAGAAGGAAGACTCATGTCCCAGGCAGGATGGAACAGGATGGCTCAAGATTTCATCACGCTACTCAGAATATTGCAGAATTTAAAACTTATACATTATTTCTGGAATTTTCCATTCAATATTTGTGTACCATGACTGACCATAGGTAAATAAAACCACAAAAAGCAAAACAGCAGATAACAGGGTACTACTTGCTGTATATGATATGTTGAACAAAAGTAGCCAAACACAAAAGAATATATGCTATTTGATTCCACTTTCATGAAGTTCAAAATAGGCAAAACTATTCAGTGCTGCCAGAAATCATAATAGTGGTAACCCTTAGGGTCAAGGAGGGATAGAAATAATAAGCACACAGAAAAAAAAGCATTTATTCATTCAAAAAGTACAGCTTGAACACCTACCAGATGCTATGTAAAAAGGATACCACAGTAACTGAAATAAGGCCTCTGTCCTCACAAAGTTTAAAAATCCATCCAGAAGCACTGGGACTACGCAATAAACATCCATCATAAATTGTGATAAGCATTTTACTTAGGAAAGTAGGAGGGGTTCTGAGAGCATATAGCAAAAGGACCTAAACTAGTATAGAGGGTCAAAAACCTGAGACCTGAAAGAATTTAGGCAGGCAAAGAAGAGATACTCTTTGACATAGTGACCTTGGTTAACTGTGGAGTGGTCATTACTTGCCTGTAAGACGTGACTACATAAAGGCCATGGGGTCTCTGTATCCATCATTGTGAGAATGGTCCCTGGAACAATGGACACGCTGGTCTTATGCTAAACTGCACTGGCCAAACAACTCTTTCAATTCTATGACTTTATCAGTTCTGGACATTCTTCCACAAAACGTATATCGACAGTCTGGAGAGCGGCCTGAAGGTAATCATCACCACAGTCATGCAAGAGCTTGAATCCATGGAAAGGAGTACAGTAGATGGCACGGCAGCTTCACACTCAGGCTCTGGAATCAGACTGCCAGGGTCAGAACCCTGGCTCCACCACCTGCTGTGTGTCCTCAGTCTCTTACCTTCTCTAAGCCTCAGTGTCTTCATCTCTAAAAAAGAGGCAATATGCTGTACTGCTCAAAAGTCATTAAAGGGTAGCTTCTTTATATAAAAAACAGGGGGGACTATACAAATGTCTTCAGGTGAAAGATGCATTAGACTCATTCTGTGTAGGTACAGTACTGAGAGATTTCAAATGCGTATGTGGAAGAAGTCATCTCCTGCCACTCTCTCAGGCTCTATAGCCACACTTAGTTGCCATTGCCCAAACACAACAAGCTCTCTTAAATGCCCATGCATTTGTCTATCTCACTCCTTACCTCTGGCATGTCCTACCCATTCTTGCTTACTTGAAAGCTTCTACTCACCCTCCAAGTCTCAACTCATGCACTGCCTCACCAGGGAAGATTTTCCTGACTGCACAAGACAGAATTGGGTGATCACTTGTCCATATGCTCACAGCATTGTGAATATCCCTAAAGTAATGTGTCATGTTATACAAAATTGCTTATTCACACATTTATCTCCTCACTATTTTGAGCCTCCTGAGGGTTGAGATCATACACACCACTTGGCACAAAGTAGGCAGCAGAAAGGTGCACTGAATGAATTGAGTGAATGAATGAATACTGAAACCTTAAAAGGCAATGAATCCCTGCCACCAGAAATATTTAAACAAAGACTAGGAAATCACTTGGCAGAGATGTACAGAGAGGACTGAAGATACTGAACTAGCTGATGACTCTATGAGACACTCCAAACCTGAGTCCCTGTGGCTAGGTGAAGAAAAACAGCAGCCACAAAGGTACAGAGAAGGGAAAGTTGTGTGTTCAGGAACTAGCAAGTAGTTCAGTTTGCCTGGGAAAGAGAGGACAGGGTGAAGACCATCAGGATTCCAGCAAGAAAGAGATGACATACCCCCAAAAGTAAAGAAAATCATTTTTAAAATGTACTATTTAACAGGAGTAGCCAAGGCTCTGGCCAGAAAGCTCAGTTGGTTACAGCATCATCCCACACACCAAAAGGTTGCAGGTTCAATCCCTGCTTAGAGCACATACCTAGATTGAGGATTTCAGCCCCAGTTAGGGTGCTTACAAGAGGCAACCTATCAATGTTTCTCTCTCATATTGTCTCCCTCTCTCCCCCCACCTACTTCCTTCCTTTCTCTCTAAAAAGCAATAAACAAGTCCTCAGTGAGGATTTAAAAAAAAAAAAGAATAGTGGGCAAGGTAAAGTATCCATCATAGGATGATAAAACCTGCAGGGCCTAGCAATAGCAGGCAACCGTTCCCATGCATGGTTCCACAGGGCAAATGGAAGTGGAGTTGGAAGAATCCTGTGAAAAGGTGGCTTGATATGAGTTACAGTCTAGATAGAGGAATAGGCTTAGTTACTGCGTCAATCAGGGATCTACAGGAAGAGGAAGGGGAGGAATAAATATCCAGGCACCCCTCCTCCCTCTGCCCTCACCCTCCAATAGGCTGCCAATGCCTGCTGATGGCCAAACCCATCAAAAGCCAGACAGCAAGGGAGCCTGGGGGAGGTAGTCTGCAGAAGACAGCCTTCTGAACCCCAGAGCAGGGCAAACAAACAGTGGCAGACTAATGGCATGAACATTTTCTGGAGAGCCCCCAAGAGTGGCCACAAAGTTTAGGGCATTAGGGTGATCTGTTCCAGGCTCACCCTGGATCATGCCCAAGTGTGATTAATTCGGTGGCTATATCAGAATGAGCTCTGAGTGGGGAGAGGCCAATGGAAGCAGTAAAACAAACTGGGATATCGTTGAAATGCCTCAAGCACGAGGGGAGGAGCCTGCACCAGAGGATGCTCTCATGATTCATATCAGCCACTTGGGAGGCTCCTGACTCTCCAGTAGATTGTGCAATCCCTGAGCTGCTTACCTTCCATGTAGGTGGCCCACCAAGTCACGAAAAGGGAGAAGAAAGGTCTCCAAACTGAGAAAGCAGTTCTGTTGTGTATCCTGGAATCTCCTCCTGCTGTTCACATTACCTCTGTTCCTTTGTGTCTAAAATTATACTGAGTAGGGTCATAGACAAGTAGCTGCTACAAATGAAGGTCACATGTAGAGCCCAGGGAAGTAATTGAATTTCTTTCCATAAAAATCAAGAAAAAGTGAAGAGATCCACAGTGTGAGGGTTGGGGGGGATAAAAAAGCCCTACGTGATTATCAGTAACCACTTCCCCAAGATGCTGACATCTTAATGCTTCTGTGGCTACCCACTCTCTTCTCCCACAATAAGAAAATCTATCCATCTGCTTCCAAACTATCTTCTCTGGGCACCCTCTCAAAAGGCACTTATTCTCAGCTATCACATCAAAAACAATATGACAACCTTACCACCAACTGGATCAGCACAGAGATGACTGGAAGGAGCTGCTATTTGCTCTGGGAAGCTTCCCCTTCTGCAGGAGCAGAGAGTCAGATTCCTTCTCCCATTCCCACTACACCCATCTCTATAGCACCACATCCACCGCTCTGTCCTGGGGTGGGTGGAGCCAGAGTGGCCACCTGATACTTTCTTTTACCAGGTAGATAGTTCTTTTCTGTTCAGAATGAGACCCTTTTTAAAAAAAAAAAAATAGTATTATTATGCAAAGTTTCTTGAAATAAAAAGAACAGCTATTGATTTTTTTTTTAATCCTCACCTAAGGAATTTTTTTTAAACTATTGATTTTAGAGAGAGAGAAAGGGCGAGAAGGGAGAAAGAGGGAAAGGTGAGGGAGAAACATCAATGGATTGCCTCCCCTACGCACCCCAACAGGGGATCAAACTCACAAACTAGGTTATGTGCCCTGACTGGGAATTGAACTCGAAAACTTGGCATATGGAATGATGCTCTAACCAACTAAGCCACCCAGCCAGGGCAAGCAGTTTGAGTCCTACTGTATGAGTCCTTAGCTGTTTTCTGATATACTATGCAAAAAGGCCTCACTGGATAGGGACTTATTTCTTCTTTTCTCCACAGCCTCATTAGAAGCTTAGCTCCACTAAGAGATTTACTTACAACACGGTACCTCTGAGCAGGCAGACAGCCTGCAAAGATTTGTTTATCTCCCAACAAACTCCACCAGTCTGTTCAAAATCAAGGTATAAAAGGAAAGAACATCTGAAAAAGAAAAAGGCTGAGTTACCACACACTTAGAAGCTCTTCCCATCCTTGCAGCACTACCAGATATCATCAGCAACATGAATCAACAAATCCTGATGAACAGTTTCTATTTTCAGACTGAAGGGTAAAAATGATACAAAGCAGCAACGCGGCGTGTTGTGAGTATGCTCCCACCACTCCCTCACACACTCATCCTCTCTGACCTGTTTTAAAGCAACCCTCTTGTCATGATTAGAAGCCCCATTCAAATTGGAGTTATTCCAACAAATAAAATGTTCAGGAGAATCTCCCCTACTTCCCTGGTCCCTCCAGCATGTCCACTCCCAGGGGCAGCAGGAACACCAGGTGGTCGATCCATGGGCTGTTGCTTAGACTCAAGACAATCAGACTGATGGGGACAGTCAGACGCTCTAAGTGGAAAATAGCACAGCCAATTGAAGGCCAAAGTGGCAAGAAACCACTTGGAAACCACATGCGCCCCTGAAACAGTAAATAATATTGCATGGATTTAACAACTCATTCTGCTGATGAATCAGCATACAATTATTTATCATGCTACAAATTTGCTTTTGTATTCTGACATCTTTTTAAAAACCAGTTTTGACGACAGAAAACACTTTCTCTGATCCTCCTGATACTTTGCACCCAGGTCTGGTTCCCATACTAGGAACTGCACAAAGTACTGTGATCATTATCCTGATGAAATCTAAGTCTCTTTTATTTGACTCTGCTATTAAATGGACACAATACAAATAGACACATTATAGCTGTCTTCCCTGTGGAGCCCAGTGCGAGAAATGGAGGCATGACCGAAGACAGCGGAGAGATGGAGGTTCCCTCCGTGTGGGTGGGGCAACTGCCAAAGGCAGGAGACAGTTGGCTAGGGCTGCAGGGGTCTGCAGGGCCCCTGCGGTCGTTCAGGCACCTGCTTTTTCTCTGATCAATTGAGGACTGGTTTTCTTACTGCTGGCTTAACTTTCAGAAAGAAAGCCACTTTCCCAAACCTCATGGATTAGCTCCTACTTTTACATCTTATTTTCTTTAACAAAAAGGAAATGCATCAGTACTGGAAAGCTCTGAGATTCAGGCAAAGTGAGTAAACAGCTTCCCCCCACCCCTGTCGGTGGATCTTGAGTTCTTCAAGGGCAGAAGCATCACGTGAGTGGTTCCCTTATGAACGATTAGTGTTCTAAAATAGGCCAATCAGAGGAGTGCTGGGCTTCTTTTCAAATCAGACCCTGGCTGAGCTGAGCAGTAGGAAAATACGAGGGGTCTGGATTTATTTTAGTTCTTTAATAGAACATTGTTTGAATTTTGTTTTCATTTTTTTCAAAGAAACATTTTCCTGGCTGTGATAGTAAATGCTTCACTTGACCAGCCTGCATTAAGCAATTCAGTTTATGGTCATAAACAGTGTCTGGCTTTTGTCATTAGAATGACTTATTCAAGTGCACAGTACTCAAAGGTATTGTCCTCCTCACACCATTACAAGATTCTTTCATTTTTCATTCAAGTACACACATCTTAACTTCTATGGGTCTGGCCCTGGGTGGTGTGGCTCAGTTGGTTGGGTGTCATCACACAGGCTGAAAGGTCACCAGTTAGATTCCCAGTCAGGGCATGTGCCTGGGTTGCAGTTTCCATTCTCAATAGGGGCGCACCTGGAAGGGAGCCATTCTCTCTCACATAGATGGTTTCTCTCTCTTTTACTCTCTCCCTTCCCCATGCTTTCTAAAATAAATGAATGAATGAATAACTTCTATGGGTCTGGCATGGACAAAGGAGTTCTCTTAGAGTCATTTTCCAAGTAGAGGTCTGTAGCAACCTGTTACTCTTACCCCACCTATTAATAAAGGCATGTGCTTGAGAAGTAGCTGGCTGGGGTGTCACCAACATAACCCACACACCTGAAGTAGGAAAAGCTAACTGGCAATGAGGCATGGGGGCGACGCTGTGTAGTACAGTGGGAGTGCATACTGACTCTGAAGTTTTCCTGTGTTCAGCTCCCACATCTGCCCCTTGCTAGGCCCACTAGGACAAACAATTTAACCTCCAAAGTAATAAATACAAAGCACTTAGATAAGGGCGTAACAATAGTGAGTATTATACTAATTTTTAGTTATTATTGCTAAGATCCTGACTTTAACAGGGCTCTAAGCCAATACCAAGAGGCATGAGCAGGGATCCACCACCTAGCCTTCCTCCTGCTGAAGTCAGAGTCATTCCCTGCATTACTCACCACCCACTGCTAATGCTGCTCTATTTTGCTGGTAATGCCATCACAGTCACTTTATTTCCCTTCCCCAGTGCCTCTCCAGCTCTCAGAGTTGCTCCCCAGTGTCCTGGGTTGATCCTATTGCTCTCTCAACTATAAGGGAGGCTTCTCTTTCCACCAGTGTTGCAGCTCTTTATCAGATGCCTAAGTGTGATCTTGCTCTCTCCATTTTTTAAGAAATTTCCCATAATGGATAGCTTCAACTTTTAGTTTCCTACAGAACTATCTTCCCCTGGTTTAAGTCAGAAAACATTTGAGTAGCAACTCAAGTAAGCTGCTCAAGCAGTCCCTTCCCACTGAGTATGAATTCCAGGGACATGGTTAAGAGATCTTGATCTCTCCCTACACCTCAGTAGCAGTATGTTTTATGTGTGCCCCTCCCACACCCCACATCAACACACACACAGCCTTGCTCAACACCTTGCTAGAGAATTTTAATCTCCTTGTCTTGAGGACTGATCAACATTCTAAATTCTCTTTCCCATATTCTCAGGACATTAATCAAGTCCATGTGTAAACAGAGACCTGAAGCCTGTTTTGGACATGCTAAGGCTCTTGAGGTTGGCATTGTAGATGAACCCCTTACTAGGGCTGCCTGTAAGACTTCCTTGACTCTGTACTTTTCCTGATGTTTCCATGTTAGCATTTCCTAAACTGTGGTCAAGGACCATTGACATCAAAGTCACTGGGGTAAGCTTGTTAAAAATTCAGATTCTCCACATTACCTGAGTCATAATCTCTAGGATTTAGGCTCAAATTTTGAATTTTGATAAGTTATTCTTCCTATGAAAATTTGAGAACCACTGTTCTACATCATTGGAAATCTACATTGTTTTGAAACAAGCACTAACTGCATTAATGAGCATTATGTGTCTACCTGGCCATATAAATTGTTGGTAGCTATTGCAGTGACTTTTAATATAAAATCTTGCATACTATCCTTTATTATTTAAAATATGCTCTTGTTATTAGTAAGATGAAGAATGTCTGCAAGGCAGGACAGACAACCTCTGGTCTCAGGAACCAATGAAAGCAAGTCAATTTTCCTCTTGTAAGACCAAAGAATTGGAAGAGAAATACAACTGAAGTCCACAAGAGCAAGTCCTAACAGCCCTATAGGAGTACCCTAGTGGTTAGTGCATAAGCCTTGTAGTCAGCAAGACTAGGGTTCACATCCCAATGAGGACACTAATCAGCTGTGTGACCTTCAATTTTCTTAATCAGTCTGTGCCTTGATCTTCTCACCTGCAAGATTTAAAGTCTAATACTAACCACACAGATTTGTTGTAAAGACTGAGGAAAATGTAGGTAAGGCATTGAGTACAGTACATAGCAAGCATATTTTAAAAAGCTATTACTCCCAGATGAGAATCATTCCTGATAAATTCTAAAATAAACCAAACAGCTCTCATGTGAATAAAATCCTCAAGGTGATGAACGAGTTACTGGCCAGACACCAACTGCATTCTTTTCAGATACCTGGATACCTCAGTAGTGTGATCTGCAAAGAACCACCGAGCAAGGCAACGCGAGTCAAAATAACCAGATGTTCTACCAGACAACTCCAGCCCTAGGGAAGAGTCTAAGGATAGCATGGCAAAACCGAAGTATGATATGGAGCCTCCAAATGTGGTATAGATTCACTCAATAAATAGTTGCAGGACATATGTGCCAGGCACTGTTCAAAGCCAGGAGGATGAACAAAATGGACAAAACCTCTTGCCTACAGGGCTTATACCCTAGTGCAGGGAAACAGACAATAAACAACAATTAGAAAAATATAAAGTATTCACTACTTCTAATGGTGAAATGTGTTACAGAGAAAAATAGAGCAAGGAATGAGAACAAACAGCTAGAGTGGATGATAGCTTTTCAAGATAAAGCAGGAAGCCCTATGTATTACTCCACC
Source organism: Macrotus californicus (assembly GCA_007922815.1). Lineage (NCBI taxonomy): Eukaryota > Metazoa > Chordata > Mammalia > Chiroptera > Phyllostomidae > Macrotus > Macrotus californicus. The sequence continues at coordinate 10,854 of VMDR010012954.1, read as the reverse complement.
AACATCATCTCCACTTGCCCTAACTCCACAAGTGAAAACGGGTGCCTACACCATTAATTAATAGTCAGTGACTATTTCTTGAAGGAATGGATGATATGCCTCAATAGGAAACCAAAACCTTAGAAAATTAATCAACCTTTACACACCTGTTTTGACCGGATGGTATTAGTATCTGGTACATTTAAACAATAAACAGCTGTTGCATAAACCAATGGCTCAGCAAATAAGTTGAAGTCTACAGCCTTTCAGGAAGCATGATTACAATTCCATCCACAAAACCAGGTCTCTGTCTATACTGATCGCAACCCCTATAATAAGAATAATAACACATGCCTGACTGCTCACCTTTTCCTAAGCACTTTATGTGGGTTATCACTTGAACTTTTCAACAATATTGGAGATTCAAAGAAAGAATTGCCCAGTCAAGGACCTGTGAAAGCCTTCTGGGTTTAGTAGCACCCCTCCCTGTTCGGAAGTACACCCCTATCAGCCCATAGTTGAGTAATGAGGACACTTTAGAGCAGTAATTCTGATTACAAATCAAATGCTCTTCAAATTGTCACACACAGATGTTCACATCTTTCCACCCAGCTGCCAGTCTTTTCTTGGCAAAGCACTGTTTCTGATAAACCTCCCATCCAGACTCAGAACTTTTTAATGTCTTTCCCCTTTCAGTCATTCTATTGGTGTTATCCCGAACTCATTGTGTCCAAAACTCTAGGTGCAGTAAGAAGCACCTGCCACCCTGGCTGCATGGCTCAGTTGGTTGGAGTGTCATCCTGTACACCAAAGGGTTGTGGATGCTGTTCCCAGTCAGGGCACAAACCTGGGTTGCAGGTTTGGTCCCTCTTTGGGGCGTGTACAGAAGGCAACCAACTGATCTCTCTATCTATCTCTTTTTCCCTCCCCACCTGTGCCTTCTTCTCTCTCAGAGTTCACTAATAAATATATATGAGATCTGTCTGGGAAAAGCCCAACCACTGTTAATACAACAAGAACAATTGTAACATCGATGTAACCTGGCAGCCAAGGAGAGTGGACTGGAATGTACATGCATGAACAATGATGCTTTCACTGTACTAGTCAGTGGAGGCAGTAGATGTTGTTGAGTGAGCATGTGTACTGAGTGGCCATTGCATTCAAAATGACTGAGCCAAGATGTGAGGGCGATCTGGCTGTGACATCTGTCACCCCATTGATCACCAGGGTTGATTCAGCTGATCTGGCTGGCTAGGTGGGTGTCCCCCTCCTTCTTCACCAATCCATATGCATCCCTCCTGAAGCTGCATGCTCAGTTGAAGAGGACAACCTTCCCAGCTAGAGGAGAGGACCGGTCTTTGGTTAAGGGTATACGAGTAACTGTACTTCCCTACTAGAACCTCCAAACAAGCTCTCAAAAAGATTGAGCCAGTAGAGCAATGAACCTGCATCAAATTTTGCATTAAACTTGGACATTCCTCTGCGGAAACTATTTGGATGACTCAGAAGACCACAGCTATGGGCAACTGATGATTGGCAGCTTCATCATGACAATGTGCCCACTCATGTATCGCATCTCGTGCAGAATTTTTTGGTGAAACATCAAATCACCCAAGTGACTCATCCCCACTACAGCTCAGGTTTGGCACCCTGTGACTTCTGGCTTTTCCAAAATTAAAATTACCTTTGAAAAGGAAGAGATTTCAGACCGTTGATGAATTTCAGGAAAATAGTAGAGGGCAGCTGATGGTGATTGGAATAACTGTGTGAGGTCCCAAGGTGCCTACCTTGAAGGGGACTGAGATGTCATTGTCCTATGTACAATGTTTCTTGTGTCTTATATCTTCTTCAATAAATGTCTCTATTTTTCAAATCACATGGCCGGATACTTTCTGGACAGATATATATATCTCCTAGGTTGGGGATTAAAAAAAAAAAGACACCTGACCTCCAGGGATTTACAAACAGACCCAGAAATTGGGCACAACCCTCTTAAGTGAAACAAAGTCTCTACTTTGTTTCTATGTACTTACCCTGGAGTGTAAACAGGGAACTGAAGACTTTGATTTATACATTTGGAGGCTAATTTTGATTTCCAGGGCGGAGAACCGTTGGGAAAAATGAGGACAGAAAGAGATAACTGTGGCTCACAATGAGCAGCTACAGATCTCTAGAAGAAGAAATAGGAGGAACTGTGCTCTGGCTACACAGAAGAATTCCGCAGAAAAGAGCCACAGCACGAGCACCATCAGTTGCTGCCTACCAAGGGAAAACCAGTCAGAGCCAAGGCCTGTAGAGCCCACACCTGTCCTGCTGGGCCCCATTTTGAAGATTTAAGAGCTGAAATCAGTGCTGATTTACAGGAGGTCACAGTTACTGAAAACCCAAACCATAATTAAGAAAATGAGGATTGAATTTACCAAGAAAAACAAATTTCCTCAAAGGTAATGCTGTGACCAGTTCTGGGAACAAACAGTGCTCATTTCATATGTTTTTTTTTCCAGTGCTTTTAAAGGGAACAGGCAGCAGTTTGAGAGGAAGGGAAGACTCACAGAGGCACAAGAACCAGAGGGAGGGCCCTCAGAATCCTGTGCCAGGCGTGGCCCAAGTGTGAACGCTAATCTGATCATGTCGTACCTCTGCTTAAACCCTGCAGAGACTTACCTCCCTCTCTTCTTCACACAAAGCCAAACTCCTTCACCTGGCCCATAAAGACTTGCAAAATCTGGCCCTCTCCTTGGTTTCATCTCACCATTGGCTTCCTCTTTTCTTCTATTCTGAACTTCTCTCAGAATCTCACAGGTGCTCGATCTCCTATAACCACGGGGTCACTGCATGGAACACACTTTCCTGTCTCCTCCTCACCTCTGTCTGTCTGACACCTAGGCATTTCTTCAGCTATTGACTTAAACGCCATTTCCTCAAAGAGGCTTTCCTACCCTGCTTTTGGTTAGACCCCCTTGCTCCATCCTCATAACTCCCTATATTTTCTCTGCCTTCATACTCATCAGCTTTGTAATTAGTATTAATTTATTTATCAGTCATCTCGGCTAAATAGTGAACCTCCTGAGGGTAGGTGTTCATAAAACACCTGTTAAGCCAATCAATTGATTGAATCAAATAAAAATTTATTTTGTGATTCTAGGTCCTTCTTTCTCCTTGCATTCTAAATTGCAAGAAAGAGAAAACTAAGGAGCATCTCACCAGAGAAGAGAAAGGACAGTTCCTGCCTGCAGTGGCCCAGCAGGTAGGCTTACGACCCTCCCATGCCTTTCCTCGGTAGCATGCTGCCCGCAGAGCAATCTTCTGTATGACTGTTCTCTCTCTCCCTTCTTCTCTCTAAAAATCAATAAACATATCCTCAGGTGAGGATCAAAAAATAAAAACAAAAGATGTAAAGAACAAAATAAACAAAATAGAAACAGCTCATAGATACAGAGAACAGACTGTTGGTTCCCAGAGGGGAGATGGCTTAGGAGGCTGAGTGAAAAAGGTGAAGGAACTAAGCAGCACAAACCAGTAGCTACAAAATAGTCGCAGGATGTAAAGTACAGGGTAGGGAGTACAGTGAATAACATTGTGATAACGGTGCATGGTGCCAGGTGGGTACTGGAAATATCATGTATGACTGGCTAACCACTGTGCTGTACAACTGAAACTGATATGAAATAATATTGCATGTAAACTTTAATTTAAAGAATAATACAGTAAAATAAGGACCCCCACCCCTTAAAAAAGAAGGAAATTAAGGAGAGAATATAAGGAAGATTACATGGAGGTGAGAAAAAGCAACAGGAGGGATTGGATTGCAGGATAGGTAACATTATGTGCTCTCTTGTGAGCGCTTACTTCAAAGACGTGTTAGCCTGGATGCACAAGAACAATAAACAGAGCTGACCTAAAACCTGTCACTAGAGAAGTTGTAGGCCTGGGGCATGACCACCCACCAGGGCATGTCGAGTTAGGAATTTATGATTAGATGACACGTGAGGTTACTTTCCATAAAAGTCAGGTTTTTTGTTGTTTTTTGTTTTTTGTCTGCACAGTTTTGCCAGGTATAGTCTTTTTTATTATTAAATCATTTTTATTGATATTCTACTACAGTTGTCCCAATTTTCCCCCTTTGCTCTCCTCCACCCATCCCACCCTCTGCCCCCACGGTCCATCCCCACACTGTGGTCCATGTCCCTGGGTCACTCATACATGTTCTTTGTCTAGTCCCTTCCCCCTCTTTTGCCAGGTATAGTCTTAAACAAATACACAGGGGTGGGCAAAACTAGGTTTGCAGTTGAAATACAAATAAATAATACAATAATTAATAAATAATCAAAGAATAAGCTCTGTGTTTTGCACGCTTACAACTATAAACCTACTTTTGCCCACCCGGTGTAATTGTTTTGCTCAGTTTTAACCTTTACATAAATGAAATATGTAAAGCAAACACTATATCTCTTCTGTGAGAAAAAAAAAGGCAGGCTTAAAAGAGATGCTAAAGTTTGCATTGAGTTCTTGGGGGAAAAAAAGAGGTTTTAACCATCATAATAATATTTCCCATTTATTGAGGACTAATTGTGTGCCAAGCTATATCACATGTCTTTCTTCTAGTCTTCACCACCATCCTTTGAAGAAACTGGGGCTCAGAGACGTACAGGAACCTTCCCAAATTGACAGCTAAAAGTGAAAGAGGTGGAATAATGATTCAGGTTGATTCCAAGGCCCACTATCTTCCTACTACACCGCAAGCCGAGGAAATAATTATCACCACCTCCTCAGCTTTACCAGACCTCTTAATAAAGCACACTATTCATGGAAACTCTCATATCACTTTAAATTTTCCAGAAGATTCTACAATTTGTAAGAAAGAAGTTTTTGTGGAATAATCAGAGAATGGTATGCAGTTGGGTATACAGAGCTGTTAGGGAAATTTTTCTGCCCAACAGCAGGGTTCACTTCAACTTGATGATACTAACCAGGAAGCAGAATAAACTCTGGACATTCTAATGGTGGTTTTTCATAGGAGAATCTGACTTCTGTTTAATAGAATAAGAGAACAGAGCACTGAGCAGACTGCCACGTGGTGGCTCACCCTAACAGGTTTTACGGCTGAGCTCCTCTAGGTTCTGTGTCTGCTTGAAAGATCCCCTGGCCCTTTTCTTAACTGCAAGGGCTGTTCCCAGTGTGGACAGTGGATTACCAACCCTCATTAAAGAGTACTTAGGACCATGTTGGCCAGAACATCCACATGGCTTCCAGGCAATTGTGCAGGATCCCGAGAATTAATTAATTGACGCCAATGGGAATTGTGCGCTTGGAATAAGGGCACCACCGCGACTAGAAGCAGACACAGCGCGGCCACAGACCTCACACTTCCTGGCACTCCAGCTGCTGCGAGGAGCAGTGAGAATGTGGATCTTGCTTATCTTTCAGAGACTGATTTCTCATCTGTAAATAGAAGAATAATTCCTGTGCTACTCTCATCACAGAGGTATTTGTGAGGCTCAGATGAGGTATTTGTAATGTGAAAGCTCCGTAAAGACTGTAACTAGATTAAATGCCCCCCTCGAGTACTCCCATAGCAATCTCTGCTCCCTCAACAAGCAGTCATCGTATTTTACATGTGACTTACTTTACATACTTTACATAGTTTACTTCTTGTCTGTCTCCCTCATCCAGGCTGTGCATTCCTTAAAGACAGGGACTATTGCCTGCCACTGCTCCCTGGTATCTATCACAGTGTTAGGCCTGTGGTGGTCTTCAATAAATATTTGAGAAATGAAAGAATAGATGATGAATGCAGTCCTATAAAGTGTTCATTTCTTTTGTGAAAACTGCATGGAATGGAAAAAATAAATCCCACTGTCTTAATTTAAGTCAACTGTTGGCAACTTTGTTTCACTTTATAAACGTTATTTCAGACACAGTGGTATCTCCCTCCTGAAACACGGTGCTCAACAAGTGTATGGTCCGGAGAAAGTGAGAAAGTAAAACACAGCAAACCCAGTAAATACCATCTCTAGTAAGTTCTTTTTATTTTAACTTTTTCAAAGAACTGACCTCTGGGGAAATTCCCAACACCTTAAAACTGCAAGTTTTTCTATTTTGTGGACCATGGACTGTTTGTTATGACCCGATGGACTATTTTAAATATAAACTCAATTGTGTGAAATCCCAGACTTTCCTCTGGAGGAGCGACTGTCTCCTGAGAGCTCGAAGGACCAGAAGAAGACATTTAATGTAGGACAGCGTGGAGGAGGAGGCAGAGGGGATCCGAGGATGCTTCTCTAAATCCCAGTGAAACATTCTGTGGAAACAGAGGTTCAGACCCAGAATTTAAAGACAGGCTCTATCATTTGCTAAGACCTGCATGCAGTGAGGAGAAATTGGAAAGCAAACATACAGCATAGGTTTATGCCCTAATGTTTTTGGTGCCGTGAAATTACAAATGTTCTTTATCTGCTTTTTTGTAGAACAAATATACCACTAACCCAATAGCTTGAGCAAAACACCAGGGATTTCTTCTGAAAGTAATTTTTCTCCGTGATTGGTCTACAGGGAGACATGAGGACAGGGGCATCATGTGACACAAGGAAGTCTGGGATATTTATAGCAAGAAAGTGTTGAGTAAAGTATTTATCACTGTTGAGAAGGGGAATCAGGAGAAGGTGAAGTAGTGAAAACAATAAGCTGGGAGGTCTAACAAAAAACACCACCTGTTTGAATACCAGCAATTAAACAACTGGTGAAGCCTAAAATAATGAAGTTTGAAAAGATGGATTATAGAGATCCTTCATTGTTTCTAATACCTACCTTAAAGAAAACAAGCAAATTATGATAAATAAAAATCTCCTTGTATTCATTATCCAATAAATAATTCAGAGATTGAAGTTCAATATTATTTACTTGCTAAAAGTTCAAGCAAAAAAGAAAAAGAACTCATGGACATGGACAACAGTGTGGTGATTACGGGGGTGGGATGGGTAGAAGTAGAAGAGGGTATAGGGGGATAAATGATGATGGAAAAAGTACAATAATCATAAAAGAGTCACTACTCCAGCCCTAGACTGCTGACCTTCTGACTTATATGAGAAACAGCCACTTCCATCTTGGTGAAACCTCTCTTATTTGGAGGTTTTCTGTTATTGCTGAATGTAAGCCTCATTGATACAGAGAAGGTTTGTACTGAGGGTAAAAAAGAAACAGTCCCCAACTCTAAGTTCCATAAACTTGAGAAGAATAGGAGTGGTATATACATAACTATAAATTCATACAGAGTATTAAATTATGAATGTCACAAGATCAAAATATTATCTGTGAAGATAGCAACAATTTTTTAAAATGGTAAATTACTTCTGGAAGTTAAACAAAATGGACAGAAGGATAGCATTACAAAGGCATGAAAGCAAAAGACCACAGATTGTGTTCTAGGAAGGTTAGGTGATTCAGTCTAACCAGAGAACAGGTTATAGATAGTGATTCTCCTGACAGCCCAGTTAATCTATTTTCTTTTCCTGCTGCATTTATTTTTCATGAACTTTGTCACTATCTGATGCTATATTATCCATTTATTTTCTAAAACAACTAGAATTGCTCAAGAGAGAAGACCCCCAAACTCTTTTAATGATCCTAGTATTATCCTAATTCCAAAACCACATAAAGACACAACAAAGAAAGAAAACTACCGGCCAATATCTTGATGAACATAGATGCTAAAATCCTCAACAAAATATTGGCAATCCAGAACCAGCAATACATTAAAAAGATCGTACACCATGATCAAGTCAGATTCATCCCAGGGATGCAAGGATGGTACAATATTCACAAATCAATCAACATAACACACCACATAAACAAAAGACAAAAATCCCATGATCATATCACCAGATGTGAAAAATGCATTTGATAAAGTACAGCACTCATTTATGATTAAAAAAATAACACTCAGCAAAGTGGGTATAGAGGGAGCATACCACAACATAATAAAGGTCATGTACAAGAAACCTACAGCCAACATCATACTCAATGGGCAAAAACTAAAAGCTTTCCCACTAAGATCAGGAATAAGACAAGAGTGTCCACTTTCACCACTTTTATTCAACATTGTATTGAAAGTTCTAGCCACAATGATCAGACAAGAAAAAGATATAAAAAGCATGTAAATTGGGAAGGGGAAAGCAAAACTGTCATTGCTTGCAGGTGATATGATAGTGTACATAGAAAATCCTAGAGACTCCATCAAAAAACTACTTGACCTAATAAGTGAATTTGGCAAAACAGCGGGGTACAAAATCAATATTCAGAAATCAAAGGCATTTTTGTACACCAACAATGAAATATCAGAAAGAGAAACTAGGGAAAAAATCCCATTTACTATAGCAACAAGAAATATAAAGTACCTAGAAATAAATTTAACCAAGGAGGTAAAACACCTGTACTCAGAGAACTACAGAACACTGAAGAAAGAAATTAAGGAAGAATCAAATAAATGGAAGAATATACCATGTTCAGGGACTGGAAGAATTAACATCATTAAACTGTCCATACTACCCAAGCAACCTATAGATCCAATACAATCTCTATTAAAATATCAGTGACATATTTCACAGATCTAGAGGAAATATTTCAAAAATTTACATGGAACAAAAACCAACTCTAAATAGCCTCAGCAATCTCAAGAAAGAAGAACAAAGTGGGAGGGATCACAATACCTGATATCAAACTATATTACAAGGCCACTGTAATCAAAACATTCTGGTACTGGCACAAGAACAGACACATAGATCAGTGGGACAGAATAAAGAACAGAGAAATAAACCCAAGTCTCTATGGTCAATTAATATTTGACCAGGGGCAAGACCATAAAATGGAGCAAAAATAGCCTCTAAAATAAATGGTGCTGGGAGAGCTCGAATGGTACATGCAAAAATATGAAACTAGACCACCAACTGACACCATATACTAGAATAAACTCAAAATGGATAAAAAAAAAAAACATACACCATGACACCATAAAAGTCCTAGAGGAAAACCTAGACAGTAAATTTCAGATATCCCACACAGCAATAGTTTCACCAATACATTCTATAGGGCAAGGGAAATAAAGAGAAGAATAAACAAATGGGACGACATTAAATTAAAAAGGTTCTGCACAACTAAGGAAAACATCATCAAAATGAAAAGTGATCCAACTCTATGGGAAAACATTTTTGCCAATGATAACTTGGACAAGACTTTGATCTCCAAGATATATAAAGAACTCATACAATTCAACACCAGGAAGACAAACAATCCAATTTAAAAATTGGTAAAGGGCCCTGGCTGGTGTGGCTCAGTGGATTGAGTGCCAACCTGCAAACCAAAGGGTCACCAGTTCGATTCCCAGTCAGGGCACATGCCTGGGTTGTGGGTCAGGTCCCCAGTAGGGGGCACATGAGAAGCAACCACACATGGATGTTTCTCTCCCTCTCTTTCTCTCTCCTTTCCTCTCTCTCTAAAAATAAATAAATAAAATCTTTTTTAAAAAAGAAAAAAAATTGGTAAAGGACCTGAACAGATACTTCTCCAAGGCTTATGAAAGGGGGTCCATAGACATATGAAAGGATGCTCAACATCACTAGCCATTAGAGAGATGCAAATTAAAACCACAATGAGATACCACCTCACACCAGTGAGAATGGCCATCATTAACAAATGAACAAACAAAAGTGAAAAGTGGAGAAGAGGGAACCCTAGTGTACTATTGGTAGGAATGCAGATGGGTGCAGTCACTGTGGAAAAAAATAACTAAAAATGGAACTGCCTTTTGATCCAGTGATTCCACAGCTGGGATTTTACCCTAAGAATCCTGAAACACCAATTCAAAAGAAACTATGCACCCCTGTGTTCATAGCAGCATTGCTTATAATAGCCAAGTACTAGAAACAGCCTAGGTGCCCATTAGCAAATGAGTGGATCAAAAAACTATGGTACATTTACACAATGGAATACTATGCAGCGGAAAAAAAGAAGGAGCTCCTCCCTTCATGACAGCATGGACAGGACTAGAGAGTATTATGCTAAGTGAAATAAGCCACGCAATGAAAGACCAATACCATATGATCTCACCTATAAGTGGAACCTAATCAACAAAACAAACAAATGAGCAAAATAGAACCAGAGGCATGGAAAGAAGGAACAGACTGACAGCAACCAGAGAGGAGGGAGGAGGGGGATAAGGGTGGAAAGAAGGAAAAGGGACTAGTCAAGAAACATGTATGAGTGACCCAGGGACTTGGACAACAGGGTGGGATTGACTGTGGGAGTAGGGGGTGGGCTGGGCAGAGAAGGGCAAAGGAGAAAAATGGGACAACTATAATAGACCAACAGTAAAATATTTTTTAAAAATAAAATAAAATAACTAGAAATGAAGTTCTCAAACTTTTAGGTCTTAGGACTCCTTTATATTCTTTAGTTTATGTGGGACATATCTATACACAGTTACTGTATAAAAATAGACATAAATTTTCAGTTAGGCAAGATGAAGAAGTTCTAGAGATCTGGTATATGACATAGTGCCTACACTTAGAAACACCATATTGTGCACTAAATTTTTATAAAGGTAGTGGATTTTATGTTAAATATTCTTACCACAAAAAATAAAATGTGGGCAGAGAAACAAGAAGAACCTTTTGGAGGTAAACATATCTTTATTACCTTGATTGTGGTGATGGTTTAATGGTTATATACATATATCCAAACTCATCAAATTGTATACATTAAATTTATGCAGTATTTTGTATATCAATTATTTTGTATACCTCAATAAATTTGTTTTTAAAGAACCAAAGCATTTTAAATCTTTGTTTATTTTTTTGTTTTGTTTTTAAATATATTTTATTG
>VMDR010012953.1:0-25722 GCA_007922815.1 Macrotus californicus | reverse complement strand
TACGTAATTGGCAGTACAGCATGCATATATTTTTGTAATCTGATTTTTTTGTGCTTGATATATTTGGGTATTTCTTCATATATTTAAATGTTCTTCACAAATTTTATTTATGGTGGGTGATATAATTTATTTGAGTAACTTACACTTGCTGGAAACTTAGATTATTTCTAATTTTTCACTATTTTAAATATCACAGCAATAGATATCCTTGAATATTTATATTTATGCATGTCTCTGATTTTTTTTTCAGAATAAATTCTTGGAAGTGGATTTACAGAGCCAAAGGGTATGAAATTGTATTCTAATTTAGAGAAGAACATCTGAATTTAGCTGAAAGGTCTATCCAGAAAGTGATAAAATAAGGGAGGTTTTGAAGGTGTACCTGCTTGGAATTGCCAGGCAGGCCCTGCTAGTTTCACCATCCCATTTTCTCAAGGGCTTTTTTGTTGTCATGTGGTTTCTGAGCTACATGAGGGCTCATGAGCTGCTAGGACTGTCAGATATTAGGAGCGATAAGCCTCTTATTTATATTTCTTTTTTCCATCCAAAAAAACTGAATGTGATATCCTCACTAAATGACGGGTAACAGTGAGGAACAGATCCCATCATTCCCTCATTTCGTTCACATGATGAATGAGCTAGAAAATGAATGCGGTGCCTCAGCACCAGGGGATCTGATTGTCACAGTATGAAAAGCCTTTTAGTGATAACTGCGTCCATACTCCCATATTACTGCCAACAGAGCCAATACAATCTAGTTCGAATGGTAGATGTACCGACTCCCATGTGGGACCAGCGGCATTTTTGCAAGCCATTTGCAGCCTAGTGTCACTCTGCTTGTGCCAAGTTGCATCCTCCCAGTAAAGTCCAAACAGAACCAGAGAGCAGTTCAGTTTTCAGTGCAATGGGAAATAGACAAGGGAGGGAAAAAAATCAGGGTTACTTTCCAAAATTGTGATGTACACCTGCCCCCACAATGTGTATTATTTTTCTGAATGTGTTCCAGCTGAACCCTAGGAAAAGTAATAACCAGAGACCCTAATGGCTCATTGGTGGATGTTGTGTCCCATCTGTTGGTGGTAGAAGGAAGGGTTCCAGGCTGTTATATCCAAAAGCTTCTCACTGTTAAAAACCCAAAATCACTCATAGCACTTTTCTGCCTCAGAACTCATTTTGTATCTCATTTATTAGGAGAAAAAATATGAAAATAGTTGGATGTGGTTATACATTTGCCTGAAGGGCAGTACCAGGGTCAAGTATTCCTTGGTTCTTTCTTGTGAAGAGGGTGGGGTGGTTTCATAACAGGCAACAGGACAGGCTTTGTGAGCCAAAAACTTTGCTTAGGATTCCTACAAGCGGTTAAGGTTCCTAAAAGACTCCTACAAAGTATTTGCAAAGGAGGTACTTTGGCTACCTCTTAAGAGTTTAATACTTGTGATAGTTAAGTTTATGTGTCAACTTCACTGGAGACAGGGTGCCTAGATTAAACATTTTTTTCCTGGGTGTGTCTGTGAGGGTGTTTCTAGGTATTAGTATTTGAATCAGTGAATTTAGTAATTAATGTAGCTTGCCCTCCCCAATGTGGATGGCTCTCATTCAATTCACCGAAGGCATGAATAGAACAAAACAAAAGATAAACAGGGAGGAATTTGCCCCTCTTTCCCCCTCTTTTCACTGTTGAACAGAATCCTCTTCTCTTCTCTCCTCCTGCCCCAGACTGGGTTTTATTCTGCAACCCTGGTTGTGAGGCTTTGGACTTGGCCGAATTACCCCACAGGCTGTCCTGGGTTTTGAGCTTGCAGAGGGCGTATAATGGGACTTCTCAGCCTGCATATGCACAAGAGGCAATTCCTCCTAATAAATTTCTCTCTCTCTCTCCCCCCTCCCTTCTTCTCTCCCGCAGTTCTGTTTCTCTGCAGAACCCTAATTAATATAATAATTCACTCTAATTTTTTAAGGAAAAAAAAAAGCTAATTGTATTTATGGCCCAGTGTGTGGGTCACTGACTTTCACTTTTGCAGGTCAAGATTCTGACTGAGGTCAGGTTTAATTTATAGATATACAACCAGACTCAACCAGACAGCCGTTAGCATGAGAACTGAGGTGCCTCTGGGAAACTCTAGCTTAGGGACCCAGATTGAAAACCTGTCATTGCCAAAGAGAGGCAACTGTGAATGCAGACTCATGCCTATCCTTAGGATTTTCCTGTTTTGACCCCCTCATTGGACTCATGTCTGTGTCCTGTCAGGGTACAAGTACCATGAGTACAACTAAAAGGGATATTTTAATCCTTAAAGAAGAAGCTTTTTAAAATATTAGACCCTCAGCAAAAGCGCAGGCTGGAAAGCCTATGTGGAAGTGTAACCACAGAGCCCGGGGCAGAGCAATGGGGAGATCATGGTGGTGTCTGGAGGAGCACTGTGGTGGCGGTCCATGCTGTAAGGAGCAGGCTCGTAGTGAGCACTTGTGACTCAGGCCCTGCAGACTCGTGGGGTACTTGGTGGGAGGGGGTAAGCAGTTGAGGGTATTGAGGATAAGTAGAATCATAAGCCAATAAAATTCAAGCTATTTCTGTTAATGTGAAGTCATTTACAAACTGGGAAACTAGAGTTCTCAGATCAGCATTCAGTTCACAGGGTACTCATGAGAATCATTTAGTTAAAGAGAGAAAATGTTGCAGAGGCCTACTGCTACAGAGACCTAATATTAACCATACCGAGACCTCGCTGTGAAAGAAAATCCGAGGAGCAGTCAAACAGAATTGTGCTGAAGGGTAGACAATGTCTGAACTTGCTGCTTCCATCTCTCAAACGTGTACATGTTGGAAATAGGGCAGTTTTGCCCCAAGCTGAGTGAGATTTTAACTATGTAATAAGGTTGTGGGAATGAGGGGGCTATTCTTTCTTTCACCAGCACTTAAGAGCATCTCTTCTTTAATCTACATTTTTGACTGGCTGACAGGGGAATACAAAAGACCAGCCTTCTAACCTCGAGTTGGAAAACTCTATGGTACAAGTCACCCTTTTGAGTTTGCTGTGGGATTAGGCTGATGCCGACACACGGACCCAGGCCCTGTTGTCAGCACTTTCCCTACTAACTCAGTAATCTTCACAACGGCCCTGTGAGTCAGGCACTGCTTTAACTCCATGTTAAAGACGAGGAACCAAGACACAGTGAAGTTGAGTAACTTGCCCAGGATGACATGACTGACAAATGGCAGAACTGGAATTCAAACCTAGGAGTCTGGCTCCAGAAGTCAAGCTCTTCACCAAGGTATTATACAGATTCTTAGTGGTTATACTCACCTTTTGGTAGAGATACTTCAATGACATAGAATCTATAAATGTGTGTGTGTGTGTGTGTGTGTATGTGTGTTGAAAAGTGTGCAATAACAGTAATACAAATATAAGCCAGTAGTATTTGAGGAGTTTTGCATTTTTGAATAAAGTTTAAAAATTGAAATAGAATTTCAGGTTATCAACAAATGAGTATTACAAGTTCTTCAGCCTACAAGTCCTTCCATTTCTGCTCTTTAAGGTAAAGGCTCTGTGTACTAGGCCCTGTGAAGAGCAGCAGCCTGATTCAGGTTGTACCCATTCGCAGAGTCATCCACCCATGCCCCACCTGTTTCGTATGGGAAGGATTGCCTTTGATCTGATGAGCTGTGTTTTATAAATAGAATTAATCTCAGGCTTTGGGGAGATGAGTTCATCAGATTGACACCGAAGTTGTAATGCAGTGCAGACATCAAGGCCACATCTGCTGAGCTCCTGTTGAAGGTTCAACCTTCTCTTCTCCATGCGGGGGCTTGATCTCGGACCCTCACACAAAAGCATTCTTTCTGCACTGCAATCTTGTTGCTCTGCATATCCATTCTGGAATAGATAGAGAACCCAGTAGAATAAAAGGGTGTTTTCTCACCATTACTGTGTCCTGTCTTCTCAAAGCTCCTTGTCCTTCCAGTCTCAGAGCATTGTGCATTATTTCCTAGATGCCTTTGATATTCTAGTCTTCAGGGATTGCAATCTGTTTTGCATGCATTTGTCCACTACCATTTGCTTCCCTCATCTATGAAAAAAGGAAGAATAAATTTTTCCTATCCCTTTCTAGGTCCCTCTATATGGACCTAGAAAGGAACTGATGTCTCAAGGCAGAGAACCCCTATCTCTGCAGCCTCAAAAAACAACTTCATAGCTATGCATCTTTCCTCTGCTGACACTGAAATAGTTTCCAACGCACAGGCCTGGACCTCCATGTTACCAATTCTCCTTTGGATCAGAGGTTCCTTGTTATAACACACATTGTGTGGGGCCTCAGCATTAGTAAAAGAAATTACAATGGTCACTCCTGTATCTCCCTCATTCCCCACCTTCACTATTTTTTAAAAATTAAATTTACTGAGTGACACTGGTTAATAGGATTATATAGGTTTCAAGTGCATACTTCTATGATGCATGAACTATATGTTGCATTGTGTGCCCACCACCCAAAGTCAAATCATCTTCTGTCACCATATATTTGACCCCCTTTAACCTTTACTATCCCCCCATCCCTCTTCCCTCTGGTAACCACCATACTGTTGTCTGTGTCTGTGAATTTTTGTTTGTTTTTCTTGTTTATTCATTCATTTCTTTCAGTTTTATATCCCACATGTGAGTGAAATCATATGGTTCTTAACTTTTTCTGTCTGACTTATTTCACTTATCATGATATTCTCAAGGTTCATTCATGTTTTTGCGAATGGCAGTATTTCATCTTTTCTTATGACTGGATGGTATTCCATTGTATGTATGAACAATCTCCTTTATCCCACCTTCACTAGTTTTGACTCTTTTAGCAAGCTTGATTCATGAATAGTTAGTCATGTGCATTTCAGACCTAGTTTCTTACACAGGCAGTAAAATCTCTGACATCACTCTTAGCAATATATTTTCTGATATATCTCCTCAAGCAAAGGAAACAAAAGAAAAAAAATAAACAAATGGGACTACATCAAACTAAAAAGTTTTTGCACAGCAAAGGGAACCATCAACAAAACAAAAAGGCAACATATTGAATGGGTGAAGATATACCCCACTCATATATAAGATAAGGGGTTAATATCCAAAATTTATAAAAAACTCACACAACTCAACCAAAAAAAAAAATACAATCTAATTAAAAAATCGGCAGAGGGCCTGATTAGACACTTCTCCAAAGAGGACATACAACTGGCCAATAAACATATGAAAAGATGTTCAATGTCACTAATTGTCAGAGAAATACAAATTAGAACCATAATGAGATATCACCTCACACCTATCAGAATGGCCATCATCAACAAATCAACAAACAAGTGTTGGAGAGGTTGTGGAGAAAAGGGAGCCCTAGTGCTCTGTTGGTGAGAATGCAGACTGGTGCAGCCACTGTGGAAAACAGTATGGAGTTTCCTAAAAAAATTAAAAATGGAACTGCCTTATGATCCAGAAATTCCACTTTGGAAATATATCAGAAGTAACCTGAAACACTGATTTGAAAGAATATATGTACATCTATGTTCATTGCAGCATTATTTATAACAGCCAAATATGGAAGCAAGCCAAGTGCTCATCAATAGATAAGTTAATAAAAAAATGGTGGTACAATGGAATTAAGTGGCCATAAAAATTGAAATCTTACCATTTGTGACAGCATGGATAGACCTAGATTGTCCTGTGTTAAGTGAAATAAGAAAGTTAGAGAAAGACAAATACCATATAATTTTACTTATTTGTGGAATCTAGAGAACAATATAAACAAACAAAAAAAACCAAACAGACTCATAGATAAAGAGAACAGACTGATGGTTGCCAGAGGAGAGGAGTGTTGGGGGGCTGGGTGAAAAAGGGGAAGGGATTAAGAAGTACAAGTGGATAGTTACAAAATAGTCACGGGTCCTGGCTGGTGTGGCTCAGTGGATTGAGTGCCAGACTGTGAACCAAAGGGTCGGCGTTCGATTCCCAGTCAGGGCACATGCTTGGGTTGTGGGCCAGGTCTCCAGTAGGGGGCGTGTGAGAGGCAACCACACATTGATGTTTCTGTCTCTCTCTTTCTCCTTCCCCTTGCCTCTGTCTAAAAATAAATAAAAAAAATCTTTAAAAAACCAAAATAGTCATGGAGATATTAATTACAGCATAGGAAACAGAGTCAGTAATATTGTAATAACTATATATGGTGTCACATGGATACTGGAAATATCTGGGAAACACTTTTAAAGTATATAATTATCTAACCACTATGCTACAAAATAATATTTAATGTAAATTATAATAAAGAACCCTCGTTTCTTCCTGGAACAAGCTAGATTGATTTCAGGGTGCTTGGGGTTTCAGTACCTTCAGGGTGGAACTCAGAGAGCGTGTTTGATCTGTGACCCCTGAGCACTCTCCAAGCCACTTTAGGGTCTGTCTCTTCAACAGAAATGAGTTTGAGGGGAGGCCTAACATTTTTGTGGTGGAGGGTGGATGGAGGGGCCAGGGAAAA
This sequence comes from Macrotus californicus, assembly GCA_007922815.1. Classification (NCBI taxonomy): domain Eukaryota; kingdom Metazoa; phylum Chordata; class Mammalia; order Chiroptera; family Phyllostomidae; genus Macrotus; species Macrotus californicus. Next base: position 19,221 of record VMDR010012953.1, on the reverse strand, counting down.
TGCTTCTAAAACGACTGAGGGCTGAAAGAGTCTCCTCAGGTCCATGACACTCAAGAGCAACTCCCAAAGGTTGCTTGGGCTATAGCTGGCCTTGTTCACAGGGTCAGTGTGCTCTGCACTGCTTGGGCGCACCTTTGGAAGAATGAGGGCTCACTGGGACAACTAAGCACTCTGGTTTTGTCCCAACCCTGAGTCTGCAGTTCATATGAGGCTAGGGGACAGCTTGACAGAGGCCACCTGCTTCACAGTGTAGCCACGTGACAGCTGTCGAGTGTGATGAGGCAAAGCTTTCATAATTGACAGGTGAAATGCTGGTGAGCAGTCACAGCAAGGGTCTCAGACAGGAGTCTACACACCTACCAGAGGAAGAAGCTGGTGAAGGAATGTGTCAGTTCAGGTCCTCTATGAAGAAGACTATAAGACAGGATGCAAACTGACAGGGTTTAAGTATTAGAGATCACCGTGAGAAAAAAATACAGAGAGAACCGGAAAAGGCAAGGCTGCTGACAGACTGTGATGGACCGTGGGAAGCAAAGTTGGATGGAAGCATCCCATACAGTTGTATGATCTAAGGACTGTTTGACAAGGCATTTGGGGGAGGCCAGGAACCAAAATTGCCTGTTAGAGAAGTCCTTTGTCTCCTAGGACTGGGTTTACCATAGTATCCCTGTTGCCTGTCATTCCCTGGGAGCAGCCCAGCAGTGCATCCTTGCAGTAGACATGGTGATGGATTTCAGAGCATAGCAGCTGGTGTCTAGGCCAGTAACATTTCCCGTAGGTGTGGGAAGCATGCCCATGGCTGCTGCAGTAAAGGACTCTGTCGAGAAAGCATGAAGCTTCCTGAACATAAGCAGAACCACCTCTACTGAGGTGGTGAAGAGAGATGCTAGGTTTCTGGGGCAATGGAAGGGGGACCTATTCCCTTTGGTGAAAGAGAAGGCAGTCTCATTTCCCCCAAGTTTCTGTTTGGAGAGCGGAAGGTAATAAGAAGCAGCATTGGATGCTGAGCTCCAGGGAAGGAGAAAGAGGTAAGGAACCCGGTGTGTCAGAGGGAGCTTTCTCCCAGCAACTCGCACGAAGCAAGCCGAGAGCAGCGGTGGCGCAGCACACGGCTCAGCAGCAGCAAAGCCACAATGAAGGAGATGATGCTGGAAGAGGTGACTTGCAGTGGCAGGGTGACACTGCAGTTCTGCAGTGACCAAAAATGTGGACAGCAGCACAAGTCGACAAGGAGAGTCTTAAGTAGTAATGAGAGTGCCTGATGCCATAGATGGGAGTCAGGGAGCAGAGTGGATTGGGAGCTCTGGGTTTTAACAATAGCCCAACCAGGGAGTCCTTTAGAGGTAGTTGGTTTTCTGACACTGTGGCGAGCACCTGCCATCATCATACATGACAACGGAAGTATCTGCTTTCCCTTTTCTCTTCAGGCACAAGTCTAGGACGATGAAGCCAAGTGGTGACTGAAAAGGTTATGGAAAAATTACGCAGTTAGAAATAGTCCTGACTCGTGTGGCAGAAAACTCTGAGTAAATACAGGCAGCAGCTAAATCATTTTCCTATCTCGGTCCAACAGGAACATAGAGTGTGTTGAGCAACAACTAGCTCTCCAGAATAAAATGCTCCTAGTCACCAGGTGACAGCTTTTAATTAATTTATTTATTTTTAATGTAAGCCACACTGAGCCAAATAAAAGGGAACTAGCCAAATTAGCAGGATCTGGGATATCATTCCTGGAACTAGCTAACAGGAGGGTAGCAATCAGACTTACAAAATTATCATTTTACTGAGCAATGCACAAGCCTTTTAATGACGACATTGGAGTCTGAGCTTAGGCTCTTGACTGCCTGTTCCTAAGCAACCGAGGGGTTGGCAGAGAATGTATTTTGCGGTATCATTAAATAAAGGCTGCACAATGCTGAAAACAGTGGGCAGAAATTGGGTTAATTGTATTTATTTTTTGGTGTATTATGTTAAAAAATAAACAAAAATCCTTTATGCCCTAGAAAATGTGCTCTTACTTGCTCACTTTCTCTGTCTCCGTCTCTCTCTCACTTTCTGTGTTTCATTTTTGAGCACTACCGTTTCTTTTTCTCATTTTTTCCCCTGCAATTTAAGCACAGCATTTATCTTTTTTATGGACAGTATTTCCAGATTTTTTTCCCAGCCCTGTTCTATCATAGAAAAATTGGATCACATACTGTAACAGCCAAAAGGGGTCCAGGGGATCCTTTAGCAATCTCTTTTATTTTATTCTTATAGAAACCGTGGTTCAGAGAAGGGAAGGGGCTGCCTGGATCTAACTTGTCCTTAACATTCCAGGTTAGTTACCACTGCCTCTGTGAAGCCTCCCCTGACACCACAGAGGTATTATGGCACCTCATTTGAAAGGATGTTACATTCACCACTCAGTTGTTAGGATACATTGTGTTTTCTCTTGTAAGTTCCATGATGAGTCTCTTGTTTTTTTGCCCCATACCCAGACTTTGCTATGGTAGTTGACTTGAAGTAACTTCTCAGTAAATATGTAGTGAATGAATTGGCTAAGGCCACACAACCAGTTAGTGAAAAACTATGACTAAGACCCAGGTTTCCTATTTTCTAGTTTCGTGTTATTCCATGACCTACTATAAATATTACAGCGATATGGAGAAAATTAATTCATTTAGAGGACCCCAGCTATGCTGTCTTGCTCCTGCTCTCATTCAAAGTGAATGGATCATAACAATGGCCAAATCTGACTCTCTGTAGCCAGCTGGGCTTCAGCTTTCCCTCTGCCATGGGCCAACTGACTCATGCCTGAGACTGTGCAGTAACTTGGACCCTGCCTCAGATCATGCCATGTTTCTTTCTCACATTTAACAAAAAGAACAAAGTTCTTGATCTGCAGGTGCTGAGCTAGGCTCTGGAGATTCAATAGTTAACAAAAAGCAGACAGAGTTCGTGCTCACGTGGAGATGACCTCTAAGCACAAGCACTATTGACCCCTCACATGTTTACGCCACATCCCGTGTTAGCTTTCCAATTCTCTAATTATCAAGTTCTCCAAGATTTATGAGGGAGATGTCTCTGGTAAGATGCTTTCTTCCTACTCATTTTCTATTCCCATTAGTCAGACTCTGGTGAAGACTTTCGTGCCGAGAAGTGACAGCGCAGTTATTCCTCTTTGTATCGTGACTGTTTGAAGAGGCACCTTACATCCCCAGCCTGGCTTCCTCATCTCCTTTTTGCTTCATAACCATCTACAATTGAGCTTCTACTCCAGCTTCGTCTGCCCAGCCCACCTTCCATTGGCCTCCACCCCAATATTTCAGAAAATTCTGTACCAAAGTCTCCAATGACTTCTAATTGCCAAATACAGCAGATACAGCTTTAGTATTCAGTTTGCCTCTATGGTATAGTAGATCCTTGACACCGCAAACTATGTCCCAAGAACATTATGTGCCCTCGACTCCTGAATATCACTATAGCCTCTAATGTCAACATAATTTACAATAGATTACAGCTGAAGAATTTTGCTGATTCAGATTCTTAATGAGAGTTAACGGTCCTTGGTAAGTAGAGGAAAGGAAAGGCACTTAGGGAGCTGGATGCTCCTGCTAAGTGATGTGCTCTTCTCACTAGCCGAGAAGTCAGGTTCGTGCCCTCACTAAAATCTAAAATCGTCACTAGTCATGTCATGGAATTTGGGGTTACTCAAGTAACTAGAATTAAGAAAGTTAAAGCTACTCATACCAGAGCTGCCTCACTGTTGCCCACTGTGCCTTTAAAACCCTTCTCTTATTTGGCTTTGGATCACTTGATCTCTGTTTCTCCTAAGTCCTCCTGACGGATTCTCATCCTTGTGCCCACCCATTAAGTACTGGTCTTGAGCGCTGATCTCAGATAATTTCTCTCTGAATAAATAAATTCTCTTGTGCCTATGGGTTTAACCACTTTATATTTTTTGTGTGTATTTAACTTCCAATACTAGGTGGTGAAAAACATAGCTGTGTTGGGAAAAATTGTGTCTATACAAATGTGGCTTCTTTGTTAAACTGACATCATTCCTCCGTGTACCGATAGTGAGTGCGCTTGGGCTGTTTATGCTTCGTTTTCCATCCCTCCCCCACCCGGCCCTGATCTATTCCCTGGTCGTTCCTGTCCGGCTCTGTGCTTTGGAAGGCTGACCTCTGTGTCTGCATCACCTGGCTTGCTGACCATTTGGTCACTCAGAGGCACTGGTTAGAGAGCAGGGGATAGGAGAGGACAAGTCAGGGCATCTGTTGCCCCTACTCCCTCCCTGCCTGCCAGCAGCTCTGGCCATGACCATGCTCCTGTGTGGCCATAGCCTTTGCTGGTGGCCTCTCTTCTGTGGCTTCAGTTTTCAGTGGGCTACCATTACATGGTTTGCTGCTTCTTGCTGTTGCTAGCCCCTGGGTGCTTCGCCATCCGCTTATTTGTTTTCTTAACCATGCCCTCGCCTCTGTAAACAGTCCCTTCATTTGGAATCTCTTCATTTAAGCACTCTGAGTATGCCATCTGTTTCTTGCAGACCCCTGAGTGTTACAGAGCTAATTCACCTTATAGAAACAGGCATTAAATCATCTGCTAACGCTTCTTCAACTACCTTAGCTATTTTTCACATTAACTATTACAAGCTCAGTTATACAAAATCTAAGGATCAGTAAAAGTCACGTGCAAGGCAGGAACTGTGAGACCAGAGTGCTACAGTCGTGTCGAGATGTGGGGGGTGAGCAAAAGAAAAAGCATCAGCAAACACAGCTTTGGAGAGACAGTGAAGTGGATTGTGAAATCTTTATTCTCCTCTCCTTTCCTCATGTTTTCCTTAGTGGCACCAACATGAACTTTCTAAAACTCAAGTCTGATCAGGTTACTCTCCTTAGCAATCTTCAATGACTCCCTGATATCCACAGAATAAAACTTAAATTCCTTAGTGTGTTGCATAATTTTTTCATGTTTTGGCTTTTACTTACTTTTCTCTGGCATCATTTCCTGGCAGTCCCTGAACGAGTCCCACTGGCCCCTTAGATGCGCCATATCATACATTCAGCTCAGTATTTTCCTCTCCCCAGCTTCCCTTTCTTTGCTTTCTATCTTGCCTAATGACACCATTAATCATTCAAATCCTAAAAGTCACAGTAGACTTTTAATTTTATCTCCCTCAACTCTAGCATATAGTAACTTATCAAGTGCTGTCTATGAGAGAGACCTAGATTCATACTTTACTGAAAAAGCCACTCAATGTAAATTTTTAGTTTTGTACATCCCAAAGGGTTTGGTGATGTGATATATAAATTAGCCCAGGATCCTGATGGCATCCAGCGGAGGAAGCGATAGAAGTTTCCAAATAACGAGTTCTCTGTAGCTTTGCCTTAGCTCTTTTTAATGTGTCTTTATTTCTCTTAGAATTAGATTTTTTTTTCTTCACGGTGTGTGCTCCAATAATGTTGTAATAGAGATGGAGAAAGTTTCCATGACTCTGAGGGTTTCCACAACAGAACCACCATCTAGTGGCCTTGGAGAAAAATAGGAATAATTAAGAATTCAGAGGCTGTTCACCATCAAGTTGCAAATTTGGCAGTTTCCATTTTAAATTCAAAACAGCCAGATTGTGTTCATTTAAAATGTTTTATATTGGCATAACAGATGTCTTCCCTGGGGAACATTCTTAGCAATTAAAATATATAGATGCTATATATTTTGTACATCTATTCATAATTTTTAAAATCATTTTCATTGTTATTCTATTACAGTTGTCCCAGATTTTTCCCCTTTGCCCTTCTCTGCTCAGCCTCACCCGCCCCAGTCAATCCCCACCCTGTCGTCCATGTCCCTGGGTCATTCATACTTGTTCTTCGTCTAGTCCATTGCCCTTCTTTCCACCGTGATTGCCCTCCCCCACTCCCAACCCCACCCCCTAGTCATTTGCAGTCTGTTCCATGTTTCCATGTCTATGGTTCTATTTCATTCATTAGTTTATTTTGTTCGTTAGATTCCTGTTATAGGTGAGATCATATGGTATTTGTCTTTCACTGCCTGGTTTATTTCACTTAGCATAATGCTCTCCAGATCCATCCATGCTGTTGCAAAGGGTAGGAGCTCCTTTTTTCTTACTGCTGCGTAGAATTCCATTGTGTAAATGTACCGTAGTTTTTTGATCCACTCATCCACTGATGGGCACTTAGGATGTTTCCAGCACTTGGTTTTTGTACATAGTGCTACTATGAACATGAGGGTGCATACATTTTTTGAATTGGTGATTCAGGATTCTTAGGGTAAATTCCCAGCAGTGGAGTCACTGGGTCAAAAGGCAGTTCCATCTTTAGTTTTTTGAGGAAATTCCATACTGTTTTCCACATTGGCTGTACCAGTCTGCATTCCCACCAACAGTGCACTAGGGCTCCCTTTTCTCCACATCCTCTCCAGCACTTGTTGTTTGTTGCTTTATTAATGATGGCCATTCTCACTGGTGTGAAGTGATAGCTCAGAATTTTTAATCCATTATTCTGTGGCATTGTCGTGTTGCTAGCCAGAGGAAATTATCAAATGGTGATATTAGTAGACAATTTAACAAACTCTTCTTATAGGCCTTGATTGAGGGGAAATCATACCCTGAAATATCAAAACAGATGGTTGTCTTAATCTAAAAAATATCCAAAGGAGAGTCTGCAGCTTCATTGAGCCGACTCATCTTAGGATCCACAAAGAATGACTGAAATTTGTAGAGAGAGAGAAAAGTCTTACATACAAAATTTTGGATGCTTTGTTGTGGGGAAGTAGAAGTCAAAACGTTAGTGTTTTGATAAGCAAGTTGTAAATTTATTATGTTTATTTTATGTTGACTTGGAATTTTGAAATTGACCTAGATATTTGCATTAGCCAGAGTTTGGTCAGGAAAATAGAGATTACCTGTGTATTCCAAGTTTGGAGTCTTTAACCTAGGGAATTGCATGTTTGCAGGAAGTTGGCAAGACTAGAGATACAAAGATCCAGGAAGCCTTCATCAATGATATAGTTACTAGTGATTTTCCAGGTGCTTTCTGGAAGCTTCTGTGAACCTCAAGGACTCTAAAAGGCTCTTAACTATTTAGCTTTTAGCACTGAGGCAAGTAGTCTCCAGGGAGTGATGCCCACGATCTCAGCTGCCTTCCACAGCCTGGAACCTTGGACAGGCCTCACATGTGTCTGCCTGGAGCTGCCTCCAGGGAATAATAGCTTTTCCCCATCTCCTGCCTCCCAGCTCCCACATCAAAGGCTCCCCACTGGCAGCTGCATGGAACCCAGACCAGGTGAGAAAGTGGAATCCGAGGGTGCTTTTTCCTGGCTTCCCCTTTCTAGTGCAGAAGAAGCTTCAGGAGGAGGTGCAGCATGTAAAAGGCACATTATAGCCAACCTTTCAGTGATAACATTTCATAGTTATCAGCAAATGTCCAATGGCACTGGAAAATCTTTAAAATATTTTCCTTGATTTTTATTGGCAAGAAGAAAGAATGGATGATGGCAGGGAATGGTCTTTGGATTGAAAGACCTGGGTTTAACTCCTGGCTTTGTGATCTTGAGTAAGTCATTCCACCATTGGGACCGTTTGTTTTTTCACCCAGAAGAATGTGGCTAGTGATGTCCGTTTTGGAGCAGTGCTTTGAAAAGTAGATGAAATAATCTATGTAAAGCACTTATTTGGCACCACGGGGCCTGGGATATATAATAAGAAGGAAGCAAGTGCTAACTCTGTAAGAAATTGAAACTGGGAACGGGCATTAAGGGCTGTAGCAGCTCGTCTATTTCTGTGCCTTGACCAAATTACGATGTTGTTGCTACATTTGTAATGGCTTGGCTTTTCCCTTGTAGTACATTACTTACAACTTTCAGTATCAATAAGCTTTTTTCTCTTTGTGTATTTCTTTTACAATGTTCTCTTCCAGAAATAGCAGCACAAGGAAGGCAGAGAAGTTTGGAGACTTTGCCAGTAATTGGCTCTGTCTACCTCAACAATTAAATTACTTTCTTAGAGTCTCAATCTCCTTATGTGTAAAATGATGGGCTTAACGTATGGGGAGAGGAAGAAGGGATGGCTCAGGTTGTTTGATTTGTTTTAATTCATTTGTCCAACATTTCCTTGCCTATTATGTTTAAGTCATAGTGCTAGGCACAGTGTGTGAGGGGTGATTAACAAAATGTGTGTAAGAAAGTGATCCCTGCTATTCAGAGCAATATAATTCAGTAAAATAAAAATATCTACCAGAGACACATAAAATATAGCAGATTTGGAGCTTCTGACCTGAAATATAAGGTTTTATTGTGGTGGATGATAAATCCAGTCAACATCAGAAGCTCCTTGGAGAGGGAAGTAAGTGATATTTATTCAAAAATATATTCCAGGGGTTCCATAAGGTGTTGTTTCCATTGAGAAGAGAAGATGTTGTGAAACATGAATGATTGGTTGAGTTCTATCATCATCTTGTTAGCAATTTGGAACACATTTTATGAGCATCTGTACTAGAGTAGGCCTTGTGTTGGGATGTGGGTATAAAGGCAAAGTGTTTTATTTGCCCTCCAGGATTTTCCAATTTATCTGTTTGAATGTAGCTTTTACATAATTAGTGTATATTAGTTACAAAGAGAAACGCTGGTAGGACTGGAAAACTGTCAGTCCCTCTCTCTGCCATTTTATTAAAAATGAACTCATTTTAGCCCTGGCTGGTGTGGCTCAGTGGATTGCGTGCAGGACTATAAAGCAAAGGGTCGCTGGTTCAATTCCCAGTCAGGGCACATGCCTGGGTTGTAGGCCATGCACCTAGTAAAGAGTGTGCAAGAGGCAACCACACATTGAAGTTTCTCTCCCTCTCTTTCTTGCTCCCTTCCCCCCTCTCTAAAAACAAATAAATAAAAATAAATAAATCTTAAAAAATGAACTCATTTTAGTTTTTTAAAATATATTTTATATGCAGTTTGCTTTTTAATTTGTAGTACCTCTTCAGATACTTTTTCTTTTTTTCTTTTTGTTGAATTTAGTGGGTGACACTGGTTCATTTTAGTTTTCTCTGAAGTTTTTACCTAGGGCAACTCATTCCATCCTCTCACTGGTTTTTGAGTTAGGAATATGGGTGATGTTACCTTTTCTAATACTTCACCAAATTAAATTCACAGAGTATAATTTTGTAAACAGGATGTACTAGTCATCATCCATAAAATATTAATTAAGGAAGAAATTTAGAAAGCAGGGATGGTCTCAATTTTAATGTAGTCTTAACTGTGAAAACTTATAACCATAATTGAAATTAAGTTGCACTAAGAAAAGTAGGTAAGCTGGGTGTTGTTCAAGCGATTCTAAATGAATTAGAGAAGTTGCTGCTAGATCACTGTTTCAGAATATGTATTAAAAGATAAATAAAAACTTCACACTGCCCACTTACTCTAGTGGCATTGCCCCATTGGCCTATGTCCCCCACCAACAGGGGTGCACTTCATATTCAGACAAATCCTGCTTTCGAAGACTTGGAGCTACAAACCCGAATGGATGGCCCATCAGCCATGCCAAGGAAGAGCTGGGTTAGGTGTAAGTGATGCTGATCATCAATCCTGGACTGCTCCTGCCCCAGGGAGTTGATACTGGCTTTGATAATCTTGTTGCCAAACAGTAGTTTACTCTTACTTGTTTATTTAGCGTTTATTATCTAGCATCCTGCTACTCATTACTGTTTCCTGCAAGCTGTGTTGACATCATTTCATCTTTGGAAGGCATGGCTGTACTTGTTGCTATTGATCTGTAACATTGTTGTCTATTCCTTAGGCGACCCTCTGTAATGCGATTTTCAGTTCGGGTGTCTGATGTTAAAATGGGTTTTCTTTACCACATTAAGCTGTCCCAGTAATAGATTGTTACAGAATCTACCATCAACCCTTCAATTACACTTGCATTACCTCCAAATGAACCTGATTTTTTTGGTATTGAGATCTACAGAGATTTGTTACAGAGTGAAGAAAATCTTGCAGCCCTGGCTGGTGTAGCTCAGTGGCTTGAGCGTGGGTTGCAAACCAAAAGGTCGCTGGTTCGATTCCCAGTCAGGGCACATGCCTGGGTTGCGGGCCAGGTTCCCAGTGGGGTCCATGAGAGAGGCAACCACACATTGATGTTTCTCTCCCTCTCTTTCTCTCCCTTTCCCTCTCTCTAAATAAATAAATAAAATCTAAAAAAAAAAAAAAAGGAAGCCTTGGAGCTAGAACAACAAATCCTTCCAATACCTAATATCTATCTAAGATTTCTTGCCTAACCCAGTTACCAGGAGTGTGGTAAGAAAGGCCAATGGAAACTGGAAAGTGAGGCCAAATTAGCTCCAAGTGAGGAATAGGTTGCCTTCAAAAAGAGATCCACTAGGCATTTTGTTTCTTTTCTGGCTGCAGGAGGGGCCAGATGCAGCAACAACTCATTCTTCGCCTCAGAAAGGATATCTCAACATACCCCACACTATTGTACCCCTAGAAATTTCACTGAGATAGAAGGCCCTTGAATTTTTGTTGGATATATTTCCCACCCTCTGTAACACATATGTCTTGCCAATAAGTAGTTGCTACTTCTTGCTCACTAGGTCAAATTAGTGTAATATCATCAATGTAATGAACCAGTGTGATATGATATGGAAGGAAAAGACAATCTAAGTTATGACACGGGGCTGGGGAATCGATCTACCTCTGATGCAGGACAGTGCAGTTATATGACTAGTCCTGCTAGCTAAAGACAGGTGGCTTCTGGTGGTCTTTATTAACAGGTACAGAGAAAAAAGGTACAGGTACACTCACCAGTAGCTGCATGCATTCTAGGGTGCAAGCCTTCTTTCTTTCAAGGGGTTCTGGATCCATAAACTAGCTCAAGGCTGGGAATTAACTGAGGGACAATAACACTCTGCTTTATGATTTACATGAGACTTTTGTTCACTTGGCAATAGTGTTTTTTTGTTTGCTTGTTTATACAGATTGAGTGAGAATTTAGTAGGCTTCCTGTCTATTTCACTTCTAGGGATGCCAGGATCGACCAGCCAGTGACACAGGTCTGCACAAGTCACGCAGTTCTGATTGCCGCTTTGACTTTGCTGTCCCTTACAGTAACCATACCTACCTTGCCTTTGGGGACTGAGTGCTGCCACTTAGCCCCTACCAGCTCAGGAGCCCACCAATCACTTCAAGGATGCTGTTGCTCTGGTCACAAATTTATTTCTCATAATACTGGTGAAAGAGATGTCAGCAAAGACTACCAGTGGGCTGAGCAGGTCTTAAATGGAAAATTTGCTCCAAGCCTTTGAATTTCTTTTTCTACATTAAATCAAGGCAGGTCTAGTATTTCTAATGTGCTTCTGGGGGGCCACCTTTTGGTTCATGTTTCAGCCAACCAACCAAACAAAATGTTAGAGCCCTTCCAATCTTCTCAAAGTGCAACATTCAATGCAGAATCTCTGCTTAGCGAGCCCATATCAGTAAACTCAGCCCGGTTGAACAACTTTATGTTCATTCCACCATTATTTCACAACATTTGTATCCATCCCTACACATATTTCCTGGATTTCTGTCTGTATAAACCAAAGAACTCAAGTAGTTAGTTCTCTTCAAGTGTCATGGATCTCACTTTTAGGAAACTGCTGTGACTTGGGTCTGTTTTACGACTAGAACAAAGAGGTGCGATGGAGGTGGGTCCCGAGAAGAGTCAGCACTGCCTTATAGGATGGCTGCCTCGAAGGAGGCCTTACAGCTTCCTCAGTCAATCCAGGCTTAATCCCCGCAGACTGCTGTAGGAACACTGATGCGTATAACTGTGAGTGGAGAAGCCACTGCCACCGGGTGTGGGGAGGCTGCTTCTGCTGAGGGTGAGCAAACCACTTCCAACTGCAAAGAAGACTCATTGGAATTTAGGGCTCAGTGTCCCCAGCTTGATCAGGGTATTCCCATATGCCTCCACCCCCAGTGATAAGATCCCATTCTTTCCCAATCAATGTCCTCACTTCAACAGTAGGCACCTTGTAAGACGGAGAGTTGTGCTTGCAATGCTACTCAGCCCTTGCAGGATGAGGTTCTGCATTTTATTAGCCGCTATTTCAGACTCACGGTTATAGGAGACAAGGCTCTTCTGTGGGATACACCTAGAAGCTCTTAGGTCATTTACGTAGCGCTGGAACTGGGGGTTCAAATCTCTGAGCTCATTCTTTTCTTCCACCATTTTGTCTAACGACATTAGGAGAACCAGAGAACTAACATCATATTTGTTAGTCTTCCAAAACAGTTCAAAAGTATGGTACACAAAGTCACCTAGCTCCTTGTTTATTATAGTGATCAATTAAAAGTAATCAATGCGGGTATTTTATGTATATCTATAGACAGTTGACACACTATGAATATTAGTGATTTCTTTACTACTAGGAATAACATCATTAACATTTTTAAATCTAAATCCAGAAAACCCATCCTTAACATTCCTCCAGCACTACTTCAGTACCAAAAACTGTATTAGGATTTTTTAGAGAAACAGCCGAAAGGATATGTGTGTGTATGTGTATATATCATATACATAAAAAATTATTATAAGGAATTGGCTCACATGATTATGGAAGCTGTGAAGTCACAAGATCTGAAGTTGGAAAGCTAGAGACCAAGGAGAGCCAACTAGATAGTTCTCACGTGAGTCTGAAGGCCTGAGAACCAGGAGAGCTGATGGTGTAAGTTCTATTTCAAGTCAGAGTCTGAAGGCAGAAGACCAGTGCCTATTATGAAGACAGTCAGGCATACAGAGCAAATTGTCCCTTACTTAGCTTTTTTGTTTTATTCAGGCCACTCACATTGTGGGGGGGGAATTGCTTTACTCAGTCTACTGGTTCAAATGTTATTCTCAGACATGCTTTCACAGATACAGTCAGAATAGCATTTTAGCAAATATCTGGGCATCCATGGCCCAGCCAAGTTGACAAATAAAAGGCCACAGACTCTTCTAGACAATGGGGAATTACATCAGTAAATAAAACAGATAAAATTTTCTGCCCTTGTTGATCTTACATAGCAGAGGGAGGTAGATAATAAAGAAAATAAGAGTGAAGAATAAGGATCTTCTTGACTTTGACAACTACATTGTACGGTGACTCTGTCATCGCCTGATCTAGGTAGGAGGGAGATGGGAAGGAGCCCTCCTGGCTCCAGTCTCCACCTCCTCCCTTATCCCTTCTCGACTGTCATATTCCTATGTGTTCTCCACTCCCTGCTATGCTCTGTTGTATTATGCAAGTTTATCATTTATGGGACCCAGGAGTCACATTTTTGCCTTGAGTCTTTCTCCAGGCATTCGGCAGCAGAAGAAGATTGAAAAACCTTTTAATTTTAAAAGAGCGTTGAGTATCTAGTATGTGCAAGCACCTGTGTGTACTTGCTATGTCTCAGTTCACAAAGAGAAGGCACTGAGGAAAAGTGTCTGTGAGCTGTGAGAGACCCCAACAGGCTGGAGTAATCAAGGGGCTGCACACGGAGCATTTGACCTGCTCATTGAAGAACAGGTAGGACTCAGAACGTGGGTGGAGGCGGGGAGAGATTTCCTTGGCCAGTGGTTCACAGTCTTGGCTGCATTTCAGATCACTCTGGGAAACTTTGAAATAGTCATGTGTGGGCTGTGAGCTGCACCTCTGGAGATTTTGATTAACTTGGTCTGGTGTGAAGCCTAAGTATCAGAATTTTAAAATCCTTCCCAAGGGTTTCTTATGGGCTGCCCAAATTAAGAAGCATTGTTTGAGGCAGAAGTGATTTAATAAGCAAAGGTGCCAGGTCAAAACAAACGCAAGGAGCATCTGATATGCTGACTCCGGATTCCGGAGGGGAGTGTGTGTATAGGTGTGCACATGTGTGTCATCTGTCAGAGGTAAAGGCAGGCAGGGGTCAGACTGTGGGGTGCCATGAAGGCCAAGGTCAGAGTGCTGGGACACTATTGAAGGATTTTGAGCAAGGGAGAGCATACTCAAAGTGTTTTATAAAGGATATAATTTATAATTTGGAAATTAATGGCTTTGAAATAGAGCTTTGCAAAATTTAAAATGTTAGCAAACAGAGCACTAGACCAGTGCTTTTTGGACTTTACTGTCTATGCACAGCACCTAAAATCTTGTTCAAGTGCAATTTTGATTAGGTAAGGCTGGGACTGCATTTTAACGAACTTCAGGTGGTGATATTTGCTGCTGATCCACAGTACCATTTTGAGAAATGAGGCACCACAACTCAGATATTCTCATATAGGAAACTTTAGCTAAAAAACAAAAAAAAAATGAAAGAAGAAACATAAGGTAAGAAAAGTATTGGCAATTTTTTATGGTGAATTTCCACTTTTTATACATTTAGAGCAGGGACTGTGTCTTATTTATCCTGAATTCTTATAGTGACTTGACAGTGCTTTGTATGGATGGGGACTCAATATATACTTACTAAATGAATGAGTTATTGCTTTTGTTTAATACTGTAATGCTAGCAAAAATGTTCTAGCTCCTTTATGACAGAGGACCACAATCATACCCTCCAGTTCTCCCCCCTATTCCTTTTGGAAAAGAATCCAACTGTTTTCCTCTGTTATCTCTGCTTATAATGTTTTGTGGTTAATTTTAAATATCTTCTTTGATGGGGTTTCTACAATAATTGTAGAATTCTGGCAATGTTAGTATTTCTTTTTTCATACTCTATATAACTTCATTAATTTTTATTGAATTTTACGGATAGCCATTCTTTTATAAAATAACCAGTCAAGTGTGTGTCCTACATGTGCATGTGCACATGTGGACACGCACACACCTACACACATATAAAATCTGTCCAAATTGCATAGACTTGAGTTTTCAAGGAACAAGATAAAATAGTTCTCAGTTTAATATATCTAGATGAAATGCATTTTCAGATATTTTGTACTAGCTTCTATATTTTAGTATCTAGCCATCTAGCCTTCATTATGTTAAATGCATTTAAAAAAAAAGTATCCTCTGCAAAATCCATAGACAACTCCCTGGCATACAAAATGGGTTCATCCCCATAAAAATGCAAATTAACTGTGTGCAAACGTAGTTCTTGAGCATTTGTATAGAAAATTAAAAAAGGCTTCTGAGCCCTAAGGAGCTCTACCGACAATGAGCTAATCTGCAGCCACAGAAATGGCACCAGATACATTACACACTCTTTCTCTGAAGATACTTCCTGAGTATTTAACCAGAAATTCAAAAGTTTTTAATCAGAAAATGGTTTGCTTGAAAAGAATTAAAGACCCGTTAGGGCTTTGCAGAGCAGTATAATCCTAAAACCTGTCAGTCTGAGATTATAGGGCATTGAAAATTTCCTGAATGAGAGCAGAAATTATGCAGTAATTGGATCAAACTCTAAAATGACCAGTGAACAAAGAGAAGTAATTATTTAACCAGGGGCAAGCAGGAGCTTCTAAGTCTTTGGCAGTCTTTTATCAGAGTTATCTGGAACTGTGTGTGTTCAGCTGTGTTAGAAAACTGGTTTTATGGTAGTCACATGGTGTGGCAAATCGTTGGCAGAAAGAAACTCCAGCCATTTTTTGCTTTCAGCAGGGAAAATCTTGCTGATACTTTGTACCAAGTTTATGTTATTTGTTTTAAAAGTCTGCTAAGTATGGTATATGTGTTGTTATGTTTAATTCCTCCTCATATTTTTTAGTGAGTGAAATGCACCAGAAATATTCTGGTGCAAGCTCCAATCACCCTTCTCACTATGTTTCCAAAAGCATAACAGCATTTAGCAAGTTACTCTTTCTGATATGTTTCATTTCCGTGGCTCTTTATTTTCTTCTACCCAAGCCTGGCAAGAGCGGAGGGGAAGAAAGCCCACACAAATCTCTGAGGTTTAGCAATCCAGAAGGAAGCCAGAAGACTAATCCTCTGCACATGATCTTAGCCAATTTGCCCTTGTTGGAGAGTGGGGCATTTTTCCTCCCCTGGGATTCTTTGGATAGATCTCTCTCTCTCTCTCTCTCTCTCTCTCTCTCTTTCTGTCTCTCTCTCTTGGCTCTTTCCATTTCTCTCTAGTTTTCTTTCCTTAACAACTCTATCCCTAACGAGTTTCTATGTCTTCCATTTGTTTCCAAACTTTGGACCTGCTCATGTTATTTTAAATTGATTCTTGAGTATATAATTACAAAGACAATTCATCCACCTGAAATTTTACTCTGGATAGAAGAGTTTCCCTAAATCTTTCTTCTGCAATGCAGTTTGTAAATTAGACACTTTCTCTGTTAGCACATGTCCTGCTAACGATGACAGGAAGGACTGCCAACTGTTCAGGTTTTTCTCCTTCAATTCCATCTTTCCGTTGTCCTCTTCTCTGTGTCTACCTCAAGGACAATGGCATACCAGGAGATGAGGAGCGGAGCAGAAGCTGTGGGTCAGAGGGCAGGGAGTCCTGGGCCTTCTCTGGGGTAAGGTTCTGGGGAGGACAAGGTCCCAAGGAGGAGAGTGACTTGGCTCTGTTAGACAGCCTCACCTACATGCCTGTGCTCCAGCCTGGCTAGGAAGCAGCCTAGTTAGTTCATGCCCCAAAGACGGTGTAATTTAGGAGAGGAAGACACAGGACTGTAAACTGTCTTTTGGACAGGAGAAAGTGAAATCCACAGAAAGATGAGTCAGACCTGAAATGGAGGCCTCAGCAGATACACCCCGGTCAAGATTAGCTGGGCTCAGGCACCAGATGGGCCATCCTCAGAGTCTGAATACACTGAACACCTCAGGGAACTTTGATGTAAACCTGGAGGGGAGGGTGGGACCCCAAATTGACGGAAATTAATTTTATGTCTTATTCTTGGGAAGAGAAATTTTATTAAGTTATTTAAAATTAGAGTTAGCACTCTTTCACACTTGAGTTTGTAGATTTAGGTGCATATTGAGTTCATTAACAGGCTGATAAAAGTATGTCTTGCAAGGTGGCCTACCACCCTTTTTTGAAGGCCACATGTATTATGTCTTTTTTCAAACTTTTCCTTTTCTCCTTATCTTGCTTCCTTCTTCTTAGTTCTCTCATTTTCTTTTACTTTAATGGTCTAATTAGAAGATCTGATGCCTCCTTTTAAGTAGGGAGGGAAGTGAACTCTGTCAAGAAATGAAACTAGAAATCAGTTCTCATTATGGGAAATGCAACAGCCAAGGTCTCATGCTGGTGGTTGCTGAGACCCAGGGTCAATCCTGTGTTGCTGGTGGGTGGCAAGGCCACTTCACACACCAAAGCGAAGGACTCAGAGAAAAACCTGGAGTCCTTTAGTGCATGTGGAAAGGCATGTAGTGATTAGGAGCAAGATTAATTTTGTAGACTACACATAGCCATGGCTGTTACTGAACCTGCAGAATATAACCATTTGCTCCTGCCCCAGCTTGACATCTTGGGTGTGGTATTAGGCTCATTTGAGGTTCAGGTTGAGGACTGGCTGGGTGAAAGTCTCTTCTCAGGACGTTTCCATTATTGTCAAAGTTTGTCTCTAGTATTAGAATAGTTGCTATCTGCTAAGATTTCAGGGTCTTGCAGAAGACTCCCTGCCGTAGTTCCAACAAATCCTATTTTGGCTCTAACTGAAGATGATAAACAAGGAGAAGGTGTCTGAAAACAGAAATTAAGGGGAAGAAAGAAGAAAACTAGTACAGGGCTATGATTAATTTTTCAGTGCTAGAGAATGATAAATGGAGGAGTAGTGGTATACACTTTCCTGGTATACAGTTATGCAAACTCAGATAAAACCTCAAAACTGTGATTTTAAAAATATATGGAAAAGGGGGTTCTGGTTAAGGGTGTTGTAGGTAAATGTGGTTCTCAAATCCTCCCACAACCACATAAAAGTTACAACTAAATTACAGAACAACTACTATTAGAACCACCTGAAGTCTAGCTGAACAGGAGTCCTACAACTAGGGATATAAAGAAGAAGCTATATCCAGATAGGTAGGGGGTGGTGGAGATGCCAAAGGGGCTGGCCCTATACCCATGTGTCATGGATAAATATTAGGAAGGATATCTTGGCTGCAAAGGTCCAGCCCCCCTGCTGAGGAGTGAGGGGTCCCAACCCCAGACGATGCCGCCCAGCCCAGAGTTCCACAGCCAGGAAGAGAAGCCCTCATAACTTCTGGCTGTAAAACCAATGGGATTGTGGCTGAGTGAGATGGAGGCTTCTGGAGTCTCAGGCATTACTCTTAAAGGATCTGCACAAGAACTTACTCACATTCACTTGTTCCAAGCTCCAGGGCTGGGGAAGAAGCTTGAAAGGCACCGGGAACATATAAAGAGAAACTGAATTGTCTGGCAATAGGGTGAGACCTGAAGGGATAGCTTTCTTTCAGGCAGAGTGCTGGTAGGAGCCATTGTTTCTTTTCTGAGCCCTTTCCTCAACAGAGCCAGCGATAGGAGCCATATCTTCATCTCCATTAACATGGCTAACACTGTTTGCCCCAACCTAGTGATTCCTTGAGACCCTGCTCCTCCCAACTTGTAGGCTCCACCCAAGCCATTTCCAGGGGCTTTTCCATTCAAATGGCCTGTCTTGGCTCATGCTTCGGACTTTTCTAAAATCTCTCAAAGAAGCAGCATCTGACCTTTGCATTCCTGGCACTTCTGGCTAAGTGGCATGAGGCCTGGACCTAGCAGCAGTCAGCCTTGGTTTGCAGCTTGGTTTCTCCTGGGAACTTCCAAGCCCAGAACAAATAGGACAAAGTAGAAAATAATTCCCAAACAGAGCAACAAAACAAAAAAAGATTCAAAAAGAACAAAGAGGGTATAAAGGAGCTGCAAGACAACATGAAATGTAATAATATCTGTATAGTAGAGATACCAGAAGGGGAAGAAGAGGAGCAAGGGATAGAAAACCTGTTTGAATATGTAATGATAGAAAACTTTCCTAACTTGATGAGAGAAAAAGTCACTCTAGTTCAGGAGGCACAGAGGGTCCCAATCAAGGGGAACCCAAAGAGGCCTACTCCAAGACACACCATAATTAAAATGGCAAAATTCAAAGACAGAGAATCTTAAAGGCAGCAAGGGAGAAACCAGAAGTAACATACAAGCGAGCCCCGCTAAGGCTAGCAGCTGACTTCTCAATGGAATCACTACAAGCCAGAAGGGAATGGCAAGAAATATTCTAAGTAATGAAACGCAAAGGCCTGCAACTAAGACTACTCTACCCAGGAAGGCTCTCCTTTAAAATAGAAAGTGAAATAAGAAGTT
>VMDR010012952.1:0-25706 GCA_007922815.1 Macrotus californicus | reverse complement strand
CCCTCGGCTCAGATCCTACCTCTAATACCTACTAGTGGTATGACTTAAGACAAATTTCTTAACCTTTCCTGGTGTTTCCTCTTTCAAATGGCAATTATTATAATTATAGCACCTAGTATATGGAGTTTTATGAGAGTTGAGTGATAGGACATTAAAGTGTGGGAATCTCTTACAACAGCTGTACCGAGCATAGAAATTACTCCATAAATGGCAGCTGTCATTATAACCAGCAACTAGCTCTGTTACTATTGCAAGTCCCAGACCTCAGGAGCTGACTGTCTTCCTCCTTAAACAGCATCAGCCTTGGATCTAGAAGTCCCTGCTGTCTCTGATAAAATATTCTCTCACTAGAAATAGGCTCCCTTGACCTAATGGTGATGAGTTAAATTCTGGCTGGTGGCATCTCGCACATTTTAATACTTCTAAGCTCTAGTGTAAATCTCTTCACTCTTATTATTCCCCGGGCATGATTCAAAATGTACTACGATTGGTCTGGTAGGTGCAGTAACTTCTGAGAAACCTCATTCTGTCACTAGAGATACAGCCTTTGAGGATTTGTCTGCGCCATTTGTCAAGCTTTGCGCCCTTCACTTTAATCTCTCAACCGGAGTGGTTGTCTTCTAAAGAGAGGTCATCCTAAAGCCTGTACAGGTAGCGCATTTCCCTCTCTCCTCCTGTACGCTCTTTATGGGCTCCCTTCCCCTTTAGGATTAGAGACAAGAATCATAGAGAGGATTCATCCGAAATGCGTGGCTCGTTCCTCCTCTTGGTGACAGGAGAGTGTAATATTTGCGTTCGACATGGGAGGCAGACCGACCTAACGTCCTGACTCCACCACTTCTTGGCTGTGTAATGCAAGGCAGTCCTTGGTACCTTTGAGCCTCAGTAAATAAGGGATATTGGGAGGGTGAATTAAACAGGATGATGCATCAATTATTGCTGTAATTGACTCTGCTTTTCCACGTTTCCTCTCAGCAACTATGTCAAGATCTTAATACTTGTTTCTATGCCAGTCTATTCTCCTCTCCCCCTACCCACCCCGAAAAGCACATCCTCTTAGTGATTGACTCTGAATCCTCTTCACTACCTGATAGCGCTCAAATTTTTACCCTGCTTTTCTCATCGAAACACTTCTGCTTTGGTGACTTTCCACGTCCCTTTCAAAACACTTATTCCAACTCTTCACAGCTTGATTATGGGCAGCTCCAAACAGTTTAAAGCAATTACCAGTCCATTTTTTCCTAATGTACAGCTTTGGTAGCTCCTCTCGTTTGCCAGAGAGGCCCCTTCTCTGAAATCCTAGAGGACTCGAGAGGAAAGCTCCTGGAGCCGCTGCTGAAACTGATATTCAGGCTGATTTCAAACCTGCTGCAGCTGCATCGGCCTCGGATGGATGCTCCGGGCACAACCACTGTCCCCGCTCACTCCAGAGCCTGAGGGCTCCAACCCTGAAAGGAGTCCCTGCTAGCTGCGCAGAGGGAGAGAGTCTAGGGGAAGTTCCCAAACCAGGCATGCTGGCAAGCACACAATAGAATGATGCTTAAGGGGATGGGTTTTGGAATCAAGACGCTAAAAGGTCAGATCCTGGCAACACTGCTTTCTATCTGTGTAGCCTGAAGCAAGTTATTTTAACTTTTCTGACTTTTGTTTCATTGATTTAAAAACATGAGGATTAAGAAAAGAGTACCTACTTTTTATAGAGATTCTTAGCATTAAATGACATAATGCATTTGGGAGGGATTAATAAATTGCCTGGCGTATTATATTATCATCATCATTATTGTAAATATGATGTATAGCTGAAGATGTATATACATGTATGAAGATGATGTGTATACATATATGTACACATACATCTTCAGATGCATATCATATTTATAATTATTATAATGATAATAAAATATGCCAGACAATATATAGATGAAATATTCACTCATCTCCCCACTGCTATGGTGTCTCCCTAAGCTGTTACGCCTTCCCTGGAATAATACCCCAGGTTTTAGCTGGTCATCACCCTGTTCTGCTCTTGCATCTCCCTACTCCGTTATCCAAAAAGCTGTCAAAGTGTCTTTTAAAACATGTGAACTAGATCATGTCACTCTTCTATTCAAAATGTCTCTCTTTGCATTTAGGAAAAGCTCTAGTTTTTGACAAGTCCGCCTCACGTCACACCTCTCCTCTGCACCCCTCAACTACATTTCTGCCCCGTTAGGCTCGCAGCTTTTCAGGTGCACGTATTTCTTTCCTACCCAGGCCTTTGCCCCCGCTATCCCTCCACACAGAGGGCTCTTCAGCAGACCATTTGCCTGTGGTTACGTTTCATTTCTTCAGGTCTCAGCAGGGTTTTTCCTCAGAGAGGTCCTCCTTCACCCCCTGGTCTTCATTCCCCTTTCATACTCCCCTGTCGCACTGTGAATTTCCTTTTAGAAAGTTCATCCTTATTTGCATGTCTATATTTATGTTTCCGATTCTCAGTTTAGTATCTACATCATGACCAGTCAACAAGCACAGTGAACACAGGGCTCATTTTGTTCATTTCTCTGCACCAGGTCTCTAACCCAGAGTCGGACACATGGTAGATGCTTCAGGAATATTCGGAGAATCAGTGTTGAGTGACTATGACAAACACAGGCCCCAAGCTCTTTCAGCTGCTGCCTCAGCACACTTACCCCCACCAGCACCATCAAACGGATCCTTTCAATAGCAGTGGCTCTGATGTGTTGAACGGCTGCTGTGTGCCAGCCCCGTGCTTCCCTTTTCCTATGTACGTTCTCATTTAATCTTCACCACATCCTACCACACTTTACAAAGAGAGGAAAACCATGTTCAAAGTCACACAGTTATGGTGGAGTCCAGAATCGAGCCTATACTTAGTTGACTTCAGATCTAGGACCTTTCACAAAGAGAGAGAATTCAGCAAGTTACAGGTTATCCAGAGAAATGTGTTAGTGCTTTTCTTTTTTCTTAAAGAATGGCTAGTTTTTGATAGCTCTGCCAAAAGATACATTGGAGTGCTTCAGATTTCCAAATGACCAAGAAATCAGACTTGAATCAAAACTGTCTTCTTTTAGTGCTCATGGAAATGAATAAGAAATTGCTTGTGTCCTAAGTTCCGTAAATCTTTTTATGATGTTTCTGTTTCCAGAGTGTCACTAAGGTAAGAGAGAGAGAGAATTAGAGGTACTATTGCTCAGGTATCAGTGAACCACTGCATGGACCCTGGAGGGGCATTTGTCCCGTCACTCTGCATAGGTCCTCATCATTAACAGTGACCTTTTTAACTAGTAAATAAAGACAGAGTCCATCTTAGTTTACAAAGACAAAAAAAAAAACCAAAAACAACACACAATGTAATATAATAGAATTGTATTAATGGCTTCTTGTAGCTGAGGTATTATATCACTTGAAATGATCATAGTGCTTTAGTTACTTAGTCATTCCAGAATTGAACTGGAGACTATTCATTTCAATAGACTTTTTATTCCATTTACCTTTTCTTTAAGAATAAAAAAACACACTTACAAAAACTGTGATGCATGAACATCATCACAGAGAGGTATAGATTCTTAAAAATAACTGCAGGATTTTGTGTCAGTAGTATTCTGATCACAAGGAAAATCTACCTTTTTCTGGTTGACCTTTTAAAATGTCATATTAATTAGCCAAGGGTAACAGATGGCCAATCTATGCAACATTAAACTGACCTGTGTAACCAGGACTCAGAATTTTTAACTTTCATGTGAGTGCCTGGGAGCATTATAAGCAACTTCCTGGTTTTCTGCTTGTGATATTGTGTACATTTACTCCTGCTCAACTTCACAATATACCTCTAACCAATAAAAAAAAGTTCTTCATTATTTTCATGTCATATCGTGAACTATTTCATTAGCTCAGAGGACAAATATGGCCACTACATTACTCGGCTCTATGTGTGTCTATGAGTCTGTTTCTATTTTGTTTGTTTATTTTGTCTTTAGATTCCATAATAAGTGAAATCATACAGTATTTGTCTTTTTTCTGTCTGACCTATCTCACTTAGCATAATACCTACCAGGTCCATCCATGCTGTTGTAAGTGGTTATATTTTATTCCTTTTCATGGCTGAGTACACAACCTTCCATTGTATACTCTCTTGGATCCATGATGAAGCAGCATGCTAGGTGAGGTAGCAGAGCAAAGCAGGTTCCTAGGCACTTGATACATATGAAGCCACAGCGGAAACCCAGACTATCTGCTACTAGGTTTTTCTTACATGAAAAAATAAATAAATAAACTTCCACTATTTAAGCAATCTTTGGAAAAGTTTTCCTTTTTCTTTTTATTTTTACTTTCAGCTGAACCTAAACTAAAATAATATACAAGAGATATGGGGTGGGGGAGATCAACAAAGGGTAGAAGCAAAGGCAATTCCAAAGATGAAAATAAACAATCCAGGAAAAAAATGAAACCTATTTATTTGGCCTAGAAAGCAAATTGTTCAGATCAGAGTGTTCAAGTTGTTTCCAGGAAAATACTTGTAACTAATAACTCATCTGACATGTTTGTCAAGAAAATTGTACTGAGAGGCATTTTAAAGAGCTATTGGAACCTGAAGAAGGGTTAGTCAGAACTTCAAAGACAGACTAAGTGAAAAATAAACAAACAAGATTCTAAGAATTTAGTAGCTACTGGGGAAACAAATTACATGAGAAACCGAAAGCATCATAGTATTTTACCTGGCACAACATAAACAACCCTTACGTAGTCACATCAGTGAAAACACTGAATATTCTTTAAACTAAAAATTGAAATACAGTAGCCACCCCCCCCTTATTTGTGGTTTTGCTTTCCTCAGTTTCAGTTACCAGATGTCAACTGCTCAAAATATTAAGTGAAAAATTCTGGAAATAAACAATTTAACTTTTGAATTGAGCACGATTCTGAGTATCCTGCTGAAATCTCAAGCCGTCCTGCTCCTGCCCACCCAGGACAGAAGTCATTCCTTTATCCAGCATATTGACATTGTATGTACAACCCCGTAAAACATTTTGAGAGCAAGAACACATTCACATAACTTTTATGATAGTATATTGTTATGACTGTTCTATTTTATTATCATTGCTGTTATCTCTTACCATGCCTAATTTATAAATTAAACTTTATCATAGATATGTATGTATGGGAAAAAGACATAGTATGAGGTCTGTCCAGAAGGTATCCAGCCATCTAATATGAAAAATAGAGACATTTATTGAAGAAGATACAAGATACAAGAAACAGTGTACATAAGACAATCACGTCTCAGTCCCATTGAAAGTAAGGCACCTTGGGACCTCACACAGTTCTCCCAACTGCCTTCAGTTGCCCTGTCATATTTTCCTGAATCTCATCTATAGTCTGAAACCTCTTCCCTTTCAAAGGAGATTTCAGTTTTGGGCAAAGCCAGAAGTCGCAGGGCACCAAATCTGGGCTTTAGTGGGGCTGAGTCACCTGGGTGATTTGATGTTTTGCTGAAAAACTCTACGTGAGATGTGATGAGTGAGCAGTTGTGTTGTGAGGAAGCTGCCAATCATCAGTTGCCCATAGCTGTGGCCTTCTGAATCATCCAAATAGTTTCTGTGGAGGAATGTTCAAGCTTAATGCAAAATTTGACGTAGATTTGTTGCTCTACTTGCTCAGTCATTTTGAATGCAATGGACCGACAGTACACATGCTCACCCAATATTGTCTACTGTCCCCGCTGACTAGCACAGGGAAGTCATCACTGTTCACACATGTGCATTCCAGTCCACTCTCCTTGGCTGCCAGGTTACATTGATGTGTGCAAACCATTCTTGTTATATCAATAGTGGCTGGACTTTTTCCAGATAGGCCTTGTTTGCATAGATAGAGTTTAGTATTATCTGTAGTTTCAGGCATCCACTGTGGGTTTGGAACCAGTCCTCTGTGAATAAGGGAAGGTTCCTGTACACTGAGAGGTGGTGATGGTCCAGAGAAGAGAGGAAAAATTGTGAGTGAAATCTTTATATGCCATAATAGGACATTTTTGTTGATGAAGAAAGAAAATGTAGTATATACATATGTTTTTGAATTATGAAGATAAATATCTAGAATACAAGCTAAAAAAGCAGTTGTCCCTGGGGAGTAAGACCAGGGTATTAAGGGAATTTTGTATTTATGTATTCTAACACCACATTTCTTTTTTGCAAAGAACATGACTTGAACAAAATTTGAGCAATGACACTTATAATTATTGCAATATACTAAAATTTCCCCAGAGAACTTTAGCTTTCTGCCAACTCACATAAGCTAAATGTCCTGAACTTTCCTTCTCACAATTAATGTTCTTCCCAGAAGGAAATATCCATGCTTCATTCACTTCTAGATTTGGCCATATTGTGTGGTACTTCAAACTTCAAAAGACATTTAAGATCCCGGATTGCCAAGGTGGGGGTTTTTCCAGTCCCTTTGAGTGCCACAATCTCCACGTTAAACCGCTACACAATAAAAAAGGAAAAAGCCTTAGCCATTCTTAAGACAACACGAAGACTTTGCGGGGCTTAAAGGGCTAACTTTTCCTCTTTGTGACTATATATGTCTTTTGAAGCATCGGTACCAGAATCATTCCTTAATGATTATCATCAGGAATCCCTGTTTACATTACTTATAGAATCTCTGCTTGATGGATGAAATAGCTTTTTTATTGATTTTTATGTAAAATGTTTTCTGGCTTTTTTTTCTCCTGTGAAGTTTCCCTGTCCCCACCCCACCCCTTTGTTTATCCATCACACCTGTCTCCTTGTCCCTGTTATCATGAGTCTTACAAATGTTTGCAGATGAGATATGTACTTTAGTGGGGCTAACCAAAATTTAGCCAAGGTTGCTTCCTAAATCAATAAACCCTGTGCCAAATATTCAACTATTTCAAACTTTTTAAAAGATATATACGTGACCAATACATTCCTTTATTTGGCTTTTCTCCTTCACTAATCGAAACTATTTAGATCCAGCTTCTTCAAAAATTTTCAATCAAAATTCTTTTAAACTTGCTTTTTGTATCTGCAAAGTGTTATTAACATGGTCTTACTAGACTGCTTTAAGTAAGTGTTGATTAGAGGTTCTGTGAATGGAAATGTTCTGGCTAATATTTGCTGTGTAAAAAATTACTCTAATACCTGAGCTGATAAAAAAAACAACTACTTTAATTTACTCACAATGTTGTGGTCAAAATTTAGGAAGGGCTCAGCTAGGCATGTCTTGCTTGGGGCCTCTCATGCAGTCGTAGTCAGTGTCTGGGCTGTATTTACGTATTTACACAAAGGCTCAATGGGCCCGACTCTCCCAAATGACTCAGTCACAGGAAGAGAGTCAGCTGGGATGCCCACTGAGCACACCCATACAGCCTCCCATATTTGCTTTCACAGGAGTCAGCCCCCTTAACTAGCGACTCAGGGCTCCAAAGGTTCCAGCAAACAAGACAGAAGCTGCATGACCATTTTGGCCTATAGCTTCCATAGCCCCTCACTGTCATTGCTGCTGCCTTTTATGGGTTAGTAACAGGACACAGCCCCACTCAGATTCAAGGAGAGAGGATAAAAATCTTACCTTTTGGTCAGGTTAAAAAAAACTTGTGTCCATTTGTCTTAAGCCCGAGAAATATAAATGTTGAGTTAAGTAGTAATAGCCCAAGCTCATATGGTTATTTTTATGGTATTTTTGAGACTTCATAATAAATAACTTGTTGAGCTTACTGAAGTTGTTTTCTACCCCAGACTGTTTTTTTTCTCTTTGGCAAATCTGTAGTAAGGTTTTAACAAACATGATGATTTTGCCAAATACATGTTACAGTGGAGAGTTGCTAACCATCTCCCATCACATTATTAAAATATTTTCCCACATATTGATTATTATATTTCTCTCCCCACTCTCCCTCCCTTTCATATTCAATATACTTTGACTTCCTGTTTGCACATGATGCTAAGCGCTGGGGATATTGTGATGAATAAACCATATTCCCTGTTCCACAGGCGCTAGCATTTTGGTGGGGAAAATGGGAACTGAAACTGTGAAATACTGTGGTAAATGTGATTGCAGAGACATGTGCAGAGGATTGTGGGAGTGCTGAAGCAAGACGAAACCTCCTCGACACCTAAGGAATTCAAGAGAGGGCTGTAAAAATTCATCTTCAATTTATTTTGTAAGAGTGAGAAAGAAGAGATTCCAGGTCTGAGATTCATGACTATGTCACCCACACATTTCTAGATCGTGCATTTCCAAATATAAATCATTTTATCTCCCAAACATACGATTCTTTTAAAAACATGATCCGCATTTATGCAAACATCCAAAAATAGACATTAATTTGAAATCAACTTACCCTTCCCCCAACAATCAAACCATTGAAAGTCAGTTTCTTGAGGGGTAGCAGAGATAGCAGGAAAACCCCTTGAGATTGTCGAAGTGCTAACCCACTTCAGTGGCTGAATTCTCTCAGCTCAATTAAAAGAGAAATAGCAAGCATATCTGCTCATGCAATATAAAATATTTATGAGGATAAGAGACCTGTGACAGTGTCTTTCACTATTAACTCACAGCTAGGCGGAAGAATTACTTTGGAGTCTCTCACTCAGTTATCACTTCTATGACAAAATGTACCAACTATTTCCCTCTTGGTTTAGCTTGAAAACCCAATGACATCCAATTTCTGATGATTTTAAGGTAGTTCCTTCCCTTCGTTCCTTCAAGAGAATTTGGATCTTCAATGTTGTTGACAAGACAGAGGGAGAGGAACTTCTCAGTTTACTGAATATCATCAATACATTGTTCTTAGCAGAATGCCAGATATCTAATGTGATTCAGTCAAGCAATTGGGTTAAGTTCTGGAGAAGTTTAAGGCATCTTGTGAGTAGGTGAGTGAGCTCCAAGATATTTAATACACAAGAACAATTGCTTGTGGACTCAACACTGGTTCTTCTCTGACACTTTTAGGATGGAGGAAAAGATCAGGGAAATGTTCCTTTTACAAGCTAGCCTGCAGTAGGTTGGGACAAACTTGAAAATAAAGATGTTAATTGTGCCCCTCCGTCTGAATTCCCAGCATCCAGCAGAGTGCCTGACCAGAGTGTACGTGTCATCAGTTTCACTAAATGTGTGAAGCAATAAATGTGAAGTGCAGACTTCAACATAATTCAAAAAAATCACAACTACAGCTAAACAAAGGGTAGACAAATTAAGTTGCCCTATACTTGAAATTCAAAATTTCATTTTCCTTAGTGTTATCTGAAGACAGCATCTGTTCCTATTATCCTAATCATAAATCTTGAAGAAAGGCATGTAATAGTGTCATCTGATATCACTGTAAGAAATGTGCATAAAAATAGAAATGAGGACTCTTTCGGGTTAACAGAATTTGGTAATGAGTTAGTCTGCCCCCACAGTGAGGGGGAGATAGAGTAATACTGTAATGATCCACTTAATTATTTCTAATGTATTTTTGATAGATGGATGTTATAGCTTAGCAGATGTGACAGTGACATTGATTCTTCACAGAGACAGACTTTCATTACATATTTTACAGTTCATTACAGTGTTTTTTCCTAATATTTAGCCTTCATTTCTACGGCTGCTTGAAGTTGATTGTCTGGATTTTTAAAATGATGGGTTCTACCTTGCAGGCTGAGACATACATTACCTTCTAATTCCCCTTAAATGATCAAAGGAACACAGAATTCTTACTGTGTAAGAACTCTGGCTCTGCCTCACAGACCTAACACTCTGCATTGCTATGCAGTTCTCCTTTAAGTGAAGCGTCCATTCTAGTCCCTTTATGCAACAGCCATTACCAGATAACCAAATTCCTTTTACCTAGGCACACTGAAATCAACTGTTAATAAGGACGGAGGTAATTAGGCTTAGCTTGCTTGTGCATTTTACAAAATAAGAATGCTGTTTGTGGAGCAGCCATGTGCATGATATTTCATGATGAACCTGTTCTCCAATTCTTCTGTTGCTGATTGTTCCTTTTCTTGTTCTTACTCTGAAACCCATTAACCATAAAAATGATTAAATTGCCTGTTCTGGTACAATTCCTTCCTTTTGGTTAAGAGCAGTGTGTGTGTGTGTGTGTGTGTGTGTGTGTGTGTTTAGTTTTTCTTAAAAAAGGCATTTATTTGTAGCCTTTTGTTTTAGCTAAAATTGTAGCAAAAAACTACATGGGATGATAGATTTTACGTTTAAGTTTCTCATTTATCAATTGATATATATATATTCACTTATAAATATGAATGAGCTCTATAAGTTGGTGTCTGCTTATTGCCTTTTGTCTCCCGATTTATAGATACCATTTCTACTTCATTCAGACCAGAGGACTACGTTACACAGGTTTCAGATCGTACAGGGTTCTTAACCAGACACTTACTTTACACCAATGATGAAACAAGCACCATTTTCAAACCTGGGAGTCTGAGATAAATTAAACTTGGTATCTACCTCAAAGAGTCTAATGAGAGAGAAAAATGCATGAAAATATGTCACATTTGGATGCTTTCATAGATATCAGAAAACCCAACGAAATCTGGCAGTTTTTTGACTCCAGTTATCAAGAAGCTCAAAGAGGAAATTCACCTCAGTGTAACTCTGACTTTCATTCTGTTTGTGATTCTTGAGCCTCTTGCCTCCTGCTGTGTGTCAGCTTTGTTTTCAGGCTAACTTACTTTGCAGTTCCAAGCAGAAATAGGGACTATATGCTTCCTCCCTCCTCAATCACTGACCAAAAGTTTGCACTTGACCTTAATTAGACTATTTTTGAGGCAACTGTGGCTAAAGGAGTGCCGTGTTTGAACTGGCTTAGGACTGGTTCCTCCTTTCCCGTTAACCAATCAGTTGCTGTAGCCTACGGGGATATGATTAGAGTTCATTGATTTGTGACTTTGAGCGGAGGGCACAATTCCCTCCAAACCACTAAGGTGCTGCACAATAGAGGAAGATGGTAATCTAGAGGGAAATCCAGGTATTGTTGCAGAAGAGAATGGTGGGGAATTGATATTGGTAAAGCAATCAATGAATATGTGATTGGATCTAGACAGCATCAGTTTTCCACCCATTCCCACTTTATGTTTAGAATCATCAATTCCTGATCCTGGAAACTTGATTGCAAATATAGTCCTAATTGTGCTCTGGCAAGGCAGCATAGTTGGTTAGAGTGTCGTCCAGACACATTGCAGCTGCGCATTCGTTCCCATCAGGGCACATAGAAGAATCCATGAGTGAGTGCATAAATCAGTAAAACAATTCAATGTTTCTCTCGTTCTCTCTGTCTCTCACTCTCTCGGTATCCTCTTTCTCTTTCTCTCAAATCAATAAAAACATTTTTAATGGTCCTAATTGCTCTGCATCCCTAGTAATGTGACTTTGCAGGTCTTCACATCAAACAGTAGAGTCAATTCTCTTATCCCTTGAACCTCAGCTAGGTTAATGATTTAACTTAACAAAACAATGCCTTAGAAATAACCATAGGCTGGCTTTGAGCTTTGTGTGCTTCCCTGAACTCTTTTGGAACCCTGCTGCCCCTGTGAACTAGCCTGGTCTAGTCTGCTGGAAGATGGAGACCACCACAGAACAGAGACAAGCCCCACCCCCCACCGCCGAGGCCATCCATACCAATCAATGGCACAGCATTTAACCTTGGAGACGTGACTGAGTCCCACCACGACCATGAGGGTCTGGTGAGGAGGTGAAAGCAAGGGTCATGTAGGACCATGACTGCTGAGTCATGATTCTGAAATCAAATAAACTCTTAAAACTAAAAGGTTTTTATTAATTTGTAGCAAGCTTATTTTGCTGCAAAACCAACTAACTCGGAACTTATGAAAGGCTTCTAATACTCTTTCATTATCCAAACTCGTGTAAATATCCATATTCATACTTTTTGTTGAAAAAGATGTTAATATGTTGACCACAGGGTGCCTCCTCAGATCCCACTGGTGATTTTACAAAATATATTATTTATGCAAAGTTTTAGCTTTCTAATTTACAAAAGTACTAAACTCGAATCAAACCAAAACAAACAAAATGCAAACAAACCAAAAAACCCACCTGAATATATCTTGAAATATATATCTATATATCTATGTAAATGTGGGGAACCTGAAAATCCATTTTGCACAGAAAAAATTTTAGCCATCCTCTCTTTCATTGCTTCTTCCCATCTGTGGTATTTATTTTGATTCATAATAAGAAATATATATGTTGTACAAATCATCTAGTCTGCTATTACTGTACATGCATGTTTCCTATAGTTCTGTTCTTTTTGACCTATACAGATTTAATTTTTTTAATTTAAATTTAAAATATTTTGAATTTTTGAATAAAATTGGAATATCTGACTTTTACCGATGTCCGAATTCACTCAAGACAAAAATCAGGTAATGCAGTTAGGGCACACTTTAGGACACTTTAGGGGACACTTGTTCTCAGTTTGGCCATAGCCCCCCCTCACCGCTAGTGTCTGCATCCAGCTGATTTATTTATTTATATAACACGGCTGCCTGCCAATGTGGTTTTTGGTTCCTAAAATTTTGATAGTAAATGAGGTCTTCATTACTCTAAATTTCACTAATTTTTACTTTCTTCCATCATTTAGAAGAGCCAGCTTGGGGCACAAAGTAAGACATATTCCTGGTGCTATTCCCATTATATGACAGGACCTCTAAACAGCCAATTAGAAGAACAATTTTCTTACCTCCCTACAGCCCAGCCTCTCCTGCTAACTCCAAATCTACCCAGGATATTTATTGACAATCAATTCTTATTACTATGCTGAAGAGAGAAAACTGGAAAGCATCCTCAATCACCATTATAAGAGACTGATTAGTAAAAGTCCCTACATTACCCCTGATTCACATGATAAATGTACTTCTCAGAATCTATTTTTCCATTGATTAACTTAATGTAATCATGACTGTTCCTCCCACCTCTCACAAAGTATAACAGAAAAAAATGAGACATATTAAAAATTATGAAGGATCAAAATCATTACATAGACTTCAACACCGTCATTTTACAAGTGTCAATCATTCTGCAAGCATAGAATGAGGGACCACTGCTGCCCGTGGGTTTCACCATTTCACACCCGTGATTCAAAGAATCTTTGACAGAAAGAATATATTGGTTCTCAAGCAGCTTAAATTTTATCTTGGAAGAGAGACCACATAGCAGCAGCAGTATAAAATATACACGGAATACTCCCATAGATGGGAAATGAGAGTATAAAAGAAATATGTTATGCCACTAGGATGTCAGTTAGAAGAATAATGTGATTTCGGGGATGTTAAACAAGAAAGGCTCTTGCAAAGGCCTTTGGGTCAGATTTTGAGGGAAGTTTTACACATGGACTTACAGGAGAGAGAGATGAAGTTATTACAGCAAGTGCGGGGGTGGGGGGGTTGTTGGGTTTTTTGCAGAGCTTTTCTTTTCAGGAGCTCAACCAGGGCACATTTATTCTTTTTCTGCAAGATCTTGAAGGATATTTCGTAGTATGTTATCACAGAATTGATATTTTTAAAGCTCAAGAATATGTAGACAGTGAAGTATACTATGTACACTGGGTGTCTAACCTTTTGGCATCTCTGGGCCACACTAGAAGAAGAGAGTCTTGGGCCATGCATTAAATATACAAACACTAACAAACACTGATAGGCAAAAAGAAAGTTTTAAGTGAATTTACAATTTTGTGTTGGGCTGCTTTCATAGCCATCCTGGGCTACATGCGGGCCACAGGCTGCGGGTTGGACACCCCTGACAGAAATAGGAAATAAGTGAGAATAACGTGGATAAACAATCATCTCTAGTCTCAGTTCAGTCTTGTCATTTTCTTCACTCTATTCCATAGCAACACTGCACTTCCTGCAGGAGGTAATAAGACATTTAATACATGAAAACTGACCTTAAGGAGCTTACAATTGCTATTAGACATTTAGGCTCCTAAGTGAGAAATTAAACAATACACAGTAGTCACCTAGATGTACAAGTCAAGTCACAAGGTGGTGGCTGATAAATATTTTAAAAAATCAGTGCTGACAAGTCCCAGCAAAGTTCGTCAGAGGCAGACTCTTTGGGAGCTAGCTGGCTTGGGACAAGGGCTTCATGAAAGAAATGGAACAGCAGGCAAACTACAAAGGTCCTCTCATCCAAGATGAATCCCTTCTACAGCATCACTAATAAATGGCTCTTCTTCTTTTTTATCCTCTCCAGTAATACAGAATTCACTTTCATGAGACATCCTATTTCAAGTTCTTGAAAGAGAACTTGGGACTTCTTCCTTATGCTCAGCCCCAAATTAGCCTCCTTATTAGATGTGATAGTGCTATCCAGAACTTGAACTATAAGAACTTGGAATATAGGGAGTATAAGAACTTCTTCCTTAGACTCTGGCCCAAATTAGCTTACCTGTGTTGGGCATCCTCAGGGGTTCCAGTGTATCACAGATCTGCTGGCTTATTTATTCCTTGGCCCTCCAAGCTGTCCTTCCAGGCCTGAAGTAGCCACAGCACTGGACTGTGAGCATGAGAAATCTCCTGTGTTTATCCCAGGGCAATAAATATTATCACCTCTTAAGCATGTTGTGCTGTGGACAAGGTGATGAAACATCGCTCTGTACAGCACAGCAGTGAAGAGATCCAGGTTCTGGAATCAGACAGGCCCAAGGCAGAACCGTGGCTCTGCTGCTAGTCATCAGTTCTCACACTTTAGGAAGCAGATGACAGCATTTTAATCCTCAACTTTTACACTGCAAAAGGGGTACAGTAATACTGGAGCCCTTATAGAGCTGGCATAAGAATTAAAGATGATAATTAAAACTAACAAAATACTATTTTTGTCATTGGTTCTGCTTTTATCCCTTTCAATTATGATATAAAACTTCTCTTCTATTTTACAAACTTCAAAATAATCAGCTTTAAAATAATTGTAAAGTTATTTGAAACTAATTTTTGTTCCATCTAAGTCTCCTTTTCTGGCTTAATATCCAAAATTCCTTCAGAATCTCCTGGTCCAATGTAACTCCGTTTCTTCAACTTACCAGCTCTCTCCCAGACACCCTGTGGTATCTGTGTGCTCCCTTTTAAATATACGCGTATAGTACTAAGGACAGACAACATCTCAGTAAATGTGACTTAGGGAGATAGTCCTTGAATGGTGGAGAGAACAGGGAAATGGAGAAAGGGCATTCTCACTGGAGAACAGTGTAATGAGCAAAGGAGCAGAAACCATAATACACGTCATGTTTAACAATAAATGGACCTGACTTGCTAAAAGAGAGACACAGGAGAAAAAGACTTTAAAGAAGCTGGATTGTGAAGTCTCTGGAACTATGAGACTGTGAAATCTATTAATATAAAGGAAAACTAACAAAAATCATCATTATAGGAGATTGATTTATCACTTTAAAGCAAGCAACCACAGAATCTACCGGAGCCATTCACAAAGGGCACAATGTTACAAACATTATAATCTTTCTCTTGCGCCCCTTAGAGTGGAGCAATCAATAGCCCTAGAGTCTCGCCAAAGGAGATGCTGAACACCAGGAGATGGTCCACACACCACACCTTTCCTTTGACTCCGCGGTCCACTCTGGTTAGAAAGAGGCTGATGACACCAAGAAGTCACTTTGTCCTATCCTGGGAGTCACAATCAGTAGCTTCAACCTCCAGATTTCCTTTATTTCTAACCTTCTCTCTTCTTCCTTCTGGTCTTGCTATTCATTCCGTCTGCGGTTCATGCCCCATCTCCACTGAGAGCTGTGTGACTTCTGACATGTTACTCAGATTCCTTGTAACTGAAGTTTTCTCTTCTGTAAAACTGAGGATTTTTACAGGACTCTAAAATTTACCTGTGACCATTAAATGAGTTAAAGTACAGGTTCCCTCACCCTACTCCCACCATGGGAAAGTAGAGTGTTCTTATGAAACTTTTGTAAACAGAAATGGCGTAAAGTGAAGAAGCAATTACCATTCATGTACACGGGAAAAATTTTTGAGCATTCCCAGACTTCCAAAATAACCTACCAAATCATACCAAATAAAACATAAAACCTAAAATAGCACTAACATAGCCAAAGGGATGTTACGACAAATGGACCGTCTACCTAAAGCAGAAATGGCATTTGCACGGTGTTGTCTCACTTACCAGGGCGTACTGCCTTTATAGCAGCTTGCTGCAAACAAATGGCGACCACCATTGTGGCTTTTCGCCTTTTTTCATAAAAATCAAGATCCTTCCGGGTTCCTTCCAGTTCGTGAAAACAGACAGTAAGGGTAGGTCTTTCATAAAATCGAAGCGTCATTAAACAAACTTCCGAAAAGCGGGGGTACCCGTTTCTAAGGTGATTAAGAGAGTCTGGCATAAGTGCTACTTATGTTCCTTGTATTTTGCATCATTATTGTTCCTGATCCAACAATACCGGATGCTCTGCACAGGGGATGCACAGTGAACAGAACAAGCTCTTATCCTCCATAGCCACGTTTCTCCTGATTTCGTGGGCAAGGCAATGACTTGAGAAACAGTTTCCTGGATACAATTTGTTAGCTACTATTTATCGTCTTTGTAACCTTGGATAAGACCCTCTAATTCTCTTTACACTTATTCTCTAATTCACTTTACAGATGAGGATTAATGAAACCTACTTCGAAGATTTGTTCAGACTGTTCAAAAGACAAAATATGCACATTGCCTGGCGAACAGTTGGAAATGAAATATAGACGCCTTTCCCCACAATCCTGTGGCTACACCTGAGGCTGCGGGACCCCGCCTTGAGCTCAGGAGCCAGAGCTTTCTTCTCAAGCGCGAGGCAGGAGTACGGAAGTACAGGGAAGGGCAGAAACGAGGAGGTGGGAGAGAGAACAGACCAGAGCGAGGCAGGGAGGCAGGGAGCCCCCACCCCCGCCCGGGACTACATCTCCCGGGATGCTCAGCAAAGGGAGCGCCCGGCCCGCCCCACCCCGCCCCGCCGGCACCACGGGCGCTGCCTACCGCGCGGAGCTCAGTGGCGTGCGGTGGCAAAAGTGCCACGGCGGTGATCGCGGACTTTCCCGAGGAGCCCTGCAGGGACAAGCGCGCGGTCCTCCAGCCACACTGGGTGGCGAAGGCAGGAGGTGAGTGATTGGGAGTGAGCGTGGAAGAGTCACAGGGGCGAGGGAGAGACCCCGGGAGCCCTGCGGAGCAGAGGAGCGCGTCCCCACTCTCTGCCCAAGGTGTCTGCCCAGACTCAGGGTACTTAGCGAGCGCAGCCGGACTCCGGGTGCCTCCCGAGGGCGCAGGAGTTCCCCCGGAATGGACTGATTGATCCCGCAAGGGAACCGCTGCCCAGGGCTTGCGGCGCGACGTCCCCGCACAGCGCTCGCAGGACCGATCCTGCGGTCGCCCTCTCCAGACCAACCTCGCCCGGGTCAGTTAGTTCCAGTGCAGATATTCATGCTCTTAATCGATAGCAGACGGCCGAGGAAAAGTGCTTTCCCCTGGCTTTGATGTGCAATTTTATCACCTATGCTCTTAAACCCGAAAGACGAGAGGGAGGGGTCGGAAGGCTAGACTTTAGCTGGCCCCCTGGGATTATCTATTCTCCATCCCGGGTGGAAGCCCCGGATCATGGAGCTGCAAAGGAAATCCACCCGGCAGCTAGTATATCGCCGACGGAACAAGCGGGGTCTCTCTTTGAAGGAGAGATAAACGTAGGACCAGGGAATTAAGTGGCGATTTCCCTCCCTCTTTATTAAAAATTGGAAGCCCCCTAAGGGACTTGGTTGATTTTATGATTTTATCCAAAGTAGTCCAGTGTGATGAGTTAATTGTGCTAAAGGTTAATCAGAGCGCCCAATGTCTAAGGGACCTGTGAGATTTATCATTTCAGTAATCAAAGCGTTACCATCGCATCGTTCATTGAGGGATCCTGCAGGAGAGATCTGTCCACTTGCTAAGGGAAAGCTCTGGTTCGGTTATGGTTTTCTTGCAATTGGTGTGTGGTTGGTTTGTTTTCTGTTTTAGCTGCAGAGAAACTCCAGTAATAGGAGAAAAGTGGGTTAATTAAAAAACTGATATATCGCAGAAAACATGTGGATTCCCTCTCCCATATTTTAAGTGAGTTGTCATGTTGACCTTAGGTGAGCCTTACCTGTGCTTCTGTGTGTGTTACCAGCTCTTGGAGCTGTGGGTTTTGAATTATAGTAAACCCCAGAGCCAAGGGTTACATGATTTTCTACCCTGGGCTTGGAATCAAAATAAAAAGCGCCCTTGTTTGAAACCTCTTTCCTTGGTGATAGTGGAAAGTGAATTTTTATCCTCAGAAAGATGTCAGAGGCAGAGAAAGATGGGCAGATGGTTTTCTGCTCAACTTAATAGGTCTGCCCCAGGACGGTCCCTTGCTGCGCGGTTGGGGCGAGGGAATGACATGGATACAAAGTTCCAGAGATAACCTCGGAAATAGCTTCTTCTCCTCTATTTGTCTCAACAGGACCCTGACTCTGTGGGTAAATTTGTCTTCTATTGTCAGTTTACCTCTAGATTGGGTTTGTAAGGTTTCTGGATGGTCAATGTCCTGTGCACATGTGTTAGCAAAGTGTGCAGACGGAGAGGAGCTCAGACCCCTGCAGATTCAGTGAGCAGGAATAGCTTACCTGCCCTGGAGCAGGCAGCTCTGTATGTGTGTGTAGAGCAGTGGGTTGGCCCATAGTATTTGCAGGGACCATACAATGAATGAAGTATGTTGTCTACACACTTCTGGGCCCAGAACATGCTGCCTTCCTCTGGTAGCAAGGGGATGGGCTAAGAATGGAAGCACAATGAACAAGCTTAGGCTCTTATAAATACAGGGCTGGGTGACTAGGGTCATTGGATGTATGCAGTGTAAAGTTAGGAGGGGTGGCTGATTAAGCCTTCTCTCACCTACTTCCGAGCTGTGCAGTCAAAATGCTGAGCCTATGGCAATGTGCTGAAGCTAATCTGTGTTAGTATCTGTCCCGAACTAAAGAGAGTGTAAACACTTATCATTTAACTGAATCCTGGAGAAGTCTGTGCTTCCCCAGGTTCCCCAGAAAATCAGCAGTTCTGCTAAAAATGGTCCCTGTCTTTCTCATTTGTCTCTATACAGGAAACCTGCTTTTTCATTGAGAGATCCTGTCACAGAAATGTGTGAGTCCTTGGATAAATTTGGATGGGTGACGGCAATGCCTTCTTCAGAGACACTGCTACTTCCTCCGCACACCTTTTCTACCCTGACCTACGTTTCCTAGTGTTAATCCCTGTGACAAGTCAGAGGATTTGCCCTTTTCACACTCTCTTGACAGTAGGTATCCTCTCCTTTCTCTTACCCCGTTAGGAGGACCTGGGGTTGGAGTGTCTGTCTACACTGTGGCTGTCAAGGAGATGGGGGCCTCCCCAGCAGCACTCCTGGTGGTTGAGTTCTTTTTGATGTAATTGGCAAAGTTTCCAGAAGCTGCTGGGGGATGTCTAAGTAGCTCCGATGGAGCTCCACTATCTTGCTAGGAAGAACAGCCGGGCAGCCTTGTGCGATACTGTGGGCTGGAGTTCAGGAGGGTCTCCCGCTGGCCAGGCAGATGCGGCAGCCTCCAAAGCTGCTCTCCGCTGCCAGAGACGCTGTACATCAACACCAAGAGCAGCTGAGATGGAAGGCTCTAAACTTTGCCCTTCTCCATCATCCACCTCCTCTCTGCAAGACCCTGTTACTCAGCCAGACTCCTTCCCACCAGGACCTCTCACCTCAGGGGACGCCCAAGTAGCAGAACGGAAAGTCTACAATTGCTGTAGCCAGGAACTGGAGACTTCTTTTACCTATGTGGACGAGAATGTTAACTTGGAGCAGAGGAACCAGAGCCCTTCTTCAGCAAAAGGGAGTAATCACCCGGGAGACCTTGACTGGGGAAATTCCAACGAGTGGCCCCATGAGGCTGCCATTTCCTTGATATCTGATGATGAAGATGATACAAGTTCAGAAGCCACATCTTCAGGGAAGTCAGTAGACTATGGCTTCATCAGCGCCATCTTGTTCTTGGTCACTGGCATCTTGCTGGTGATCATCTCTTATATTGTCCCACGGGAAGTGACTGTGGATCCCAACACTGTGGCGGCCCGGGAGATGGAACGCCTGGAGAAGGAGAGCGCCAGGCTGGGGGCGCACCTGGACCGGTGTGTGATTGCCGGACTCTGCCTGCTGACTCTTGGGGGCGTCGTTCTGTCCTGTCTGCTCATGATGTCTATGTGGAAGGGGGAGCTGTATGGTCGCAACAGGTTTGCCTCTTCCAAAGAGTCTGCAAACCTCTATGGTTCTTTCAGCTTCAGGATGAAAACCAGCACTAATGAAAACACCCTGGAACTGTCCTTGGTAGGGGAGGATGCTCTGTCTGTTCAGAGTTAATTATGGTTGTAACCTTCTGGAGAGTCTGCCTTGGCATTTTATATGAGAAAACAAACAAACAAACAAACAAACAAAAACAAACCACATTTCTTAAAATTAACAGTGCAGTTTGTTTGCCTGGCAAGAAAAGGTTATGCCCCAAACCAATAGCCTATGAGTGTTTTGTTCTCCATGTCTTTTTCTCTTTAGAAAAAGGCCATGTGAGCTGCATTAGGAAACCACAACCAGCTACACCTGTCCTTCTGAGGAGCTGAAACTAATTCATCTGTAATACCATCAGTTTCTACTTCAGTAGCCAAATATTTCTAGCAGCCCAGTGTACAAATGATTTCTTTGACAAGATATGGGATATTGTCCTTTGGACACTAGGAGTTCCCACACATAGATCAATTATAGTCACCTGTTTTGTGAAAAAGAACTTAAACACTAATCACATAATAAGGCTTATATTTAATTCTCAAAGGTTCTTATCCATTTTCTTACTAAATTTTTCTATAATTTGGCTATTTGTGAAAATACAGGCTTTTGAGTTTGAATGTTTTAAAACTTGAGGATATTGGTTATTAAAAAACCTATAAAATTGCTTGTGTTATATTTAAAATTATTCCTGTACTCAGAAGTGGTAATTGAGCCATTAGAATATAATTTCTAGTAGAAGAAAGTTATATAACTCATCATAAGACCAACCTGAATTTAACCCATAATGGTAGTGCCAGATATTAGCCAGTGTCACATGCCCATTTTCTAGAGGAAGTCAAGTTCGTTGCTGGTATAAATTTCATTGTCTGTTCCTGGTTGGGCTACAATACTGGTTACTCATGCTCTTGAAGTCTGTCCTGATTCTCACATGAGAGGCGCAAAGTGTGAGACATTTTTAATACACTTCCAGACATGCAAACATCTAGGCAGGTCTGAGTCATGACTGGCTCAGCAACCCTCCCACCTGACTTTTTGTTGTTTGGAGAAAACTTCCAATACAATTGCAGCTACACTTGGGGATTGTGCCTAGAAGCCCATAGCACTTGCTCTAGGCCACGCAGTAGGACATTGCCGGAGAATGGCAGCAGTCCTTAAGCCCATAGCCAACGAATTAAAGGGGGGGGCGGGGAGATATTAAATTCACTGATTCAATGGGAACTGCCTCCCTCATCACAGTGCTCCAGGCCTCCTTCCGAGCTCCTTATACCCAGGCCTTCAGCACCTGTGAGCGCTGGCCTCAGGAAGCTCAATGAGAGACATGATGGACAATGTGGTCGCAACTTGCAAAACACCCAGTGTCTGCAATAACACACCATCTCCTTATGGTAATGATTCAGGAAGAGGTTAGGAAATGCAGCCTCAGAAACATCTTGCATTTTGCGATTATTCCTAGAGGTGTTTCCAGCTTCGCACTGGAGTATCTGTTGTAACTTCCATTACGGTGTTACCGTGATCAGTGGGGTCATTCTCAAAGAGGACTGGAGCTGGGAATTGGGGTGGGAGGGCAGGCATGGGCAGTGAGAAAGGGATTTCTTTGTAGATTGTAATGCCGAATTCTAATGTTTGAAGTTTTTGTTGTTATCGAGGATGGTGGAATATGTGGGTGACTATGGCTGACAGAGTGTGAGTGTGTGAGTCAGGATATCTATGTGAATGAGCTCCTGTGGGTGTCAGAGATAGATGTGATGACTATGCAGTGTGTTACTAAGGGTTAAGGGGAAACACAAAAGGGAAGATCAGAGACTAGTAAAAATAGGATGGCTATGTGGAAGAGCTATTAGGTAAAAATGAGAAATATATGGCCATCAGAGGAAGCTAGATAGAGCTGTAGAAACAGACTGTTATTGATTCAGAAAGAATTGGGACAATATACAGACGATTTCTGTTTTCTACTGCTGCTTCTTTGTGCTTTTTGAACAAACTCTTTGTTTTATTGTGAATCTCATTTTGCAGTTTGTGTTGAGGCCAGCTTACCAGCAGTATAAATTTCATGTTCTGAAGGTTTATCAACTGTCAAGTTCCAGCCTGCTTGAGGGCTCTCTTTGGATGATGTTGAGGCAATCAGGGTGTGATCTACTGCTTGGCTTGGTGACTAGGTCAGAGCTGTTTTTTGTTTTCTTTTTTAACACATTTTAAGAACACATGTTTATTCATAGAAGCTAAGTGGGATCAGCAGAGTTTTGTTTTTATTTATTGATAAGATTAATTTTGCCAAATCACAAACTAAACTGAATTAATTGTGTGGGCTGATTTTCAGCTTATTTTCAGACAAATGTAAGAATCAAGTGTTGGGAGGTTTTTGAAATTCTGTAAAACTGATGATAAAGGAGAAAAACTAAAGCCTTTTAACTCTTCATTTGGAAGCATTTAATAAATTTTGCAGTGTTACCAAGTGATATATAATTCTGATGTGATGTAAAGGAAGCAAGTGTGTGTGTGTGTGTGTGTGTGTGTGTGTGTGTGTGCGCGCGCGCGCGCATGCAGGCATAACAAGGGAGAGGTAGAGATTAGGACGAGAAAATATTCGGAGGGAAAAAGACTTAACAAGTCAGAATACATTTCTTTCTTAAAATTTTAAAATGGAAATGTAGGAAGTAAATGCTTATTTCAACCTTTATTTTAAGGTTCTAATCATAGGAGGGCAGATCATCAGATCAAAGGAAGCCAATTCAGAAAATCTCCTGGATGGCTCTTTCAGTGTTGTGTTTAGGCCATCCTGTCGTGCCTGAGTTCAAGGTGAAGATCACTTGAATTTAAAGGGGTGGTAACACAGGCAACTAAAAGACCTCATCTTTAGACATGCTGTTTCCAGTCTGATGCAGATGGTTTTGAGGGGGCTCTAAATATGTATTTAGAAGTACTTTAGCAAGGTCAGGCGATAACTGTTATGGACATTGAACAGACCGTAGCTATGGT
Source organism: Macrotus californicus (assembly GCA_007922815.1). NCBI lineage: Eukaryota > Metazoa > Chordata > Mammalia > Chiroptera > Phyllostomidae > Macrotus > Macrotus californicus. The sequence goes on along the minus strand of VMDR010012952.1, from coordinate 2,410 downwards.
GCTGATCTTGAACCCTTCATGGAGATTTATGATCCTCTCTCCGTCTCAACATGGTGCTGGTTGTTATCTATACGAGTTTTTATTGCGAGATCTGGTAAAACAAAACTCTTTTCTCAAAAGCTGGTAGTTTAGATCTTTAACTTATGTATCAGGTTTTAGAAGACTAAACTCAGAGTCACCTTCCTAATCTTAAGAGAAGTCAGCTCGTCGTTCAACAATGCAGCCCAAAGGGGTGAGTATCAGAAAGAAAGCCATCTTTCTCCATCTCTACGCGCTGCCGATGGAGTTTAATCCTCTTAATGACTTTCATAAACTGTCCCCTTTTAGGGCCCCTAAAACTGTCTGTGGCAGAGCAGAAGTGTTTTCTGTGTGACATTCTATGTCTTTCCAGCCATTTGGAGCTCCTGAAGCAGACCGTGTCCTATGGTATACTGGCCCCCTCAGAAGGAGAATGTCTTTTCTCCAGACTTGTCATTTCACGGCCAACTTACAGGTTAGAGGAGCCCAGGACAGTAGGGACCTACAAAGTTCTTGGTGACTGTGGGTGCTTTTACCCATAGCTGCTATGCCCCTTGACTCTACCACCTATATACTGCCTTGATACCAGTATCACCTGCTTTACTCTGTACTTAAAATATCTGAGTCTATCCCTCTCATACCTATTTGTTTTAGGGACCCAGGTGGACCAGTGCTGGAACAAGTCCTTCGAGGTGCAAATTTAGACAAAGAGACTGCCCTTCCAAATTTATTTGTGCCTTACCTTTGCCTCTGGGCATAAGAATAAATGAATGAGTGTTATGCCAGTTCAATATCAGGAATTAAGAGTCTGAACCCAAGTGACTCTACATTTTGTTACTTCTCTGTGACAAGTAAAAATGTTGGGCAAGAGCACTGAACATTTCAGCCTTCATTTTTCACGTGTGACAGGCACATGCAAAACCTTACCTGGATTAATCATCTAAAGTTAAAAAGAAAAAATGTTTTCTATATCCGAAAGGAGAAGGTTTTTCAATCTGAAGGTCAGATTCCATTGCAGCAATTACTGCTACCACAAAAATGTGGTCTGACAAAAGAGATTCACAGCCTTTAACAGTGGTTCACCTCCTCAGCAAGATTTAATGCTACCAACTGTATTCCACTCTGACAAAGGAATAAGACAGATCCCTACAGCTCTCTGTAATGGGGTTTAACCTTTCCAAGAATTGGACATAAAGAATGACTATAATGAGAAGAATTATAATGAAGTCTCACTGGCTTTTCCCAGTATAAAAGAATTCATAAGAACTAACACATTGTCCTTCAGCTGATTTTCAGCTATATCATTTTATGGTTCATAGAACTTTATAATATTCTCTCCTTCCAACTTTTATGAGCATAAGCTTTGTGAAACAATTTGCCTGACTCTTGCACTGGCCCTGTAAAAAGATGTTATTTTAAATACATAAAATTGATTTCAAAAACCCGTGGCTTATAGTTCAGAGTGTTCCTGTGGTTTACATTTGTTAGTGTGCAAGTTTATGTACACTGGAGTCTATATATGTCTTAGGAGAATATTTTATAGCTACAGAACTGTAATATCCAAAGCTATTGTTAGAATGATTTTCTTATAGGAAACTTGGCATGCCTTAATGTTGGCTTTAAGGACAAGAGAAATCTTTCACGGGTCATGAATGAAGAATTTGGAACCGACCTCAGAATGAGATGCCATAATTATATAGATCCGTCTTGGTTCTTCAGCATCCCACAAATGTGTGACTTGTTTTTTTTTTAACCTCTCAAGTTCCAGCTCATAGAGTCTAGCATATTTAGAAATTATTTTACCATGGACTGTTATTTTATTTCAGGGAAATAGGGGAAGCAGACGGTATTTTTCCCGTGATCTAGTTTTTAGTGAGTCTCCTATGTTTGTGGAACAGCCAGCCTCACCCTCCCACAGCCGCTGTTGCGCTTCCTAGTCGGGCTCCCAACACTTGTCTCACAAGAGAGCAAAGATAGGTTGTTGTTAGATAGTAGTTTGAGAGCTTTTATTTTGTGGTTTTTGTTGTGCTTTTAATTTTACTTTTCTTGTCAAACCAGAAAAAAACAATTCAATGTTGATTATGTGTTATTTGATATTATAAAAGGGCAGTTGTTATAAAGGTTATGGGCATTTTTCTTAGGGCATTTGATGACTTACATGTTAAGGGCATTTGATGCCTTACATGTTAATAGCAAGTGTGTTATATCATTTTAGAATAAAACCATTATGATGTTTTATTGTATTTGTTAACTTTTATTTAAATCTGAATTTGTGATGCTCATTTGGTCTTTTTAAATTATATTGAAATTATGTTTCAAAAAAAATAAAAGTAATATTTACCCCCAACTCAAGTGTAAGATTCTTCTTGCTTCCTGTCATTGAACAATGTAA
>VMDR010012951.1:0-25719 GCA_007922815.1 Macrotus californicus | reverse complement strand
TTAGTATACAGCTTAGCATATTTCATGTTAGCTACTACTATTATTGTGGTTATTATTTCAATGTTGAGTGCTAACTTCCAAAGTGATCAATTTAAAGGGAATGAGTGTATGACATACAGAAGAAAAATTCAAAAGACATATAAACTTATGAAGAAATGTTCCAGTTTGTTAAAACTCAAATAAATGCAAATTAAAATGTTATAGATAATTTTATGATAAAATTGGAAACATGTTTAAAATGATAATCTTCTATTTGGGCAAAAGTACAGTTAAACAAGCAGGTGCTCTTAGGTCTAAGAGTAAGACTATGAATTGGTATAAACTTCTGGGAATGCAGCTTAATGTGTATGAAGAGTCTCAGAAGTTTTCACACTTTTGACTCTACAGTTGGGTGTGTCCCTTAAGGAGATAGTCAGTGAAGCTGTCAAAGATTTTTATTAAAACATTTTACATAATAGTGGTAAATGTGAAACTAATGTGCAAAAATTCCTGAATGGTAAAATGTGCCAGTAGAATATTAAGTTTAAAAATAATATTCTGGAAGAACACTGTAAAGTTAGAAAAAAATACACCTATGATATTTTAAAACTGAGTAGAGCATGTGATCTCACTTTGTTATTAACATATAAATTATCTACATGTATGATGTTTTTAAGCACCTCCTCATGGATGGCCAATAGGTATCTCAAACTTGTACATCTAAAAATTCTAATTCTCAGCCACCAATTTCTAAATCTGTTCCTCTTTTCTCCTCTTTACCTCAATAAGGGGAAGTTCATCCATCTAGTTGTTCAAGTCAAACATCTAAAATCCTTTGTGAACTTGTCTCTTTCTCTCATACCTGCAACCAGTCCAGCAGAAAATCCATTTACCTCTCCTTTCAAACCAGAATCTGGTCACTTTCCACCATGTCCAAGAGCTTCCTCTCTGGTTCAAGCCTCCATCACATTCTGGCTCAATGCCAAGGTCTCTTAACTGGTCTTCAAATCAGCCCTTCCTCCCTCTCTGCTCTTTTCTCAGAGTGAGCCTTTAAAATAGGTCCAGTCCTGTCACCCCGCTGCAAAAAGCCTGCAAGATGAAAGCCAGATCCATGTATTGGCCTGCACAGGCCTTCCTGTTTGGTGTTTCTGCTCTTTCTTTCTGAATTCATTCTCTACCACTCCTTCTCCTCAAACTGTTGGTTGCAGCCACACTAGCCCCTTGTGTTCTTGGTACCCACCAAACACCCTCTCTTTCCACTGAGCCTTTCTGTCTGCTTTTATCTTCACCAGGAAAGGCTGGTGCCTTCACTACCTTTAGGAATTTGTCCATGTGTCATCTCCCCATGGGACCACTCATGTCAAAAGACACCCTAGCTTTACCCCAATGCTGCCTCTCTCTGCCCCCTTAGACAGCATTTTAAAATAGCACTTGCCCCCAAGTGACAAATTGATACTTTTTTTGGTTCACTCTCTCTCCCCCAAAGAGTGTAAGTCTTCTGAAAGGTGGTGACTTTTCTTTTTTCTCCCTATTGTATCTTCATTACTTAGAGCAGTTCCTGGCTTATTTTATGGAATAAATAAACAAATGGACAAATGAATGATATATCTCTAGATAAATTTGGTGCTTTTTATTTTCTGGTGTATACTCTTCTAACTTAATTTTTTTAAATCACATTTGTTTTTACTTTTATTATCAGAAAAAACAAACCATTGTAAATGCTATTCATTTACGTTTCACCTGCTAATTGCTAACATTCAAGGGCTACTGAATACATGACTCTTCCAAACTGTTCTGTATTTTCTCTTGGGTAGCTAACTATGAAGTCCAAGTCAGCTTGATAAAGGATGAAGCTCTTTATCTTTTCTTAACTCTCATGTCCTCTGTTTCACGGAATTATTGAAAATGTCATTATTTTCTGCACCTTCTAAATCTGAATCAGTATTATATTGGTGGATTAACTCCTTGCCCCTCCTTTAGACTCATAAGTACTACTACTAATAGCACTTCAATTATTTTACTGTTTGAACCTTTAGATTTCTGTCTGCTCTCTGATCTTCTTTCTCCTTTGAAGTCAATGGACCTGTGCTCGTTGGATGTACAGGAATATCTATAGGACAGGTCAGGTAGGGGGCAAGTGGCTAAGTCATTTTCTATATACTGTCTTTTCACCCTAAAAATAACCCTTTTCAGCACCTATTATTGCTCTATATGACAATGAGAGAAGTCAGGCTCTGGGAGCTTAAGAAACTCACAGAGAGCCCACAGCTAGGAAGTATTGGCAGGGGGCACATCTGACTCCGAGCTTACACGCTTCTTATAATACTCCATGGTTGCCTCCCTGCTCTGCAATTTGTTTATTTATCTCTGCATTTATACACACCCTCCTTTCAGAAAGGATTTGAGGAAGATGATACTATTGTTATAATTATTAAGCTCTGGCTTCTGCCTTCATACTGCCCAAGCCCAAGAGGTTGGGGAGGTGGCCTGGGCTAGATGTGGATTGTGGGAGAAAGCTCATCCTGTCACAACTCATCCTCTTAGTGGCAGCTCCTGGGGGTGGTGGACCTGCAACAGAATGCAGGATGTGTCTGCCAGGGCAGTGTTGGGGGCATTTGCTATAGGGAGTTTCCCAGCTTAGCTTGGGGAGACTAGTTGCTTAACCACTATGTTAATAGGTCTTTGCTCTAGAACGTTCACGAGTCCTTTGGTGATTATTTGTTTAGAAAGTCACTTTTTTATTTTTATTTTTTAAATGTTAAATCCTTATTTAATCTTCTTTGTGGAGAAAAACCAATTAATATCAGGAGGGAAAGGGGAGGAGATGTGCAGTAGCACCTTCATTGAATTATCTTGTTTAATCTTCACAAATCCCTGGGAAAGAGCTCTCATTATCCTTTTATTTTTTTTAACAGATGAAGAAATTTCAGTGGAACAAAATTTAGTCATTTACATTGCACTGTCCTAATGTAATTCTATTAGAGTTGAACATCTATTTTCTGTCTATGTGCTCATTCGACTTCTATCTAGGCAAATATTGAGATATGTTGGACCTGGGTTCTAATGACTCAGGGTCTTTTTTTCAGAAAGAAGAGCACAGGATAGTTTTCAAATGTGAGACTGCAGAGAAAATTGGTGACACTTCCACGAAGTAGGGAAACTCAGCCTGGCTTTCTGGGCTTCACGGGAGAGCTGAGCATTGGCATGCTACTGAGGCAACCCTCTGTGCCTTCCTTTGCAATTTGAAATATGTCTCTACATGTTCACTTGTATCATCAAGATGTTGATATTCCTCACCAAAATTAACATTACCAAGCCGCTTTGATGTGTAAACATCTGGGTAAGAATGTTTAAATATTGACTTGTCTGAGTACAACATGGTGGTTGACAAAGTGGCTTTCTCAGCTCCTTTTCTGATCTTGCCTGATATAATTCTATTGCTAAATTTATCAAGAGTGAGATCTTCTAAAGGTTGCTTGCACTTGGGAAGAATCAAGTTCATCTCCAATGGTATTTAAGGGGCTGTAGATGTAAACTAGTTCCACCAGTGACGGGAAACTGTGAGTCATCTCGACTCTTCATGCTACCTGACTCTGAACGAAGAGAGGCAATGTTCACCTAGAAACCGTGCAGTGTGTCACGTTAAGAACAGACTGATCTTGTTCTAATGCTCTTGCAGAACTCCAGAGACCTTTTCCTGAGGAGGAATTTTCAGAAATTAATAAAATAAGGTTCGGTCTTAAGGAATGTGACTAATACATCTGAGTGACTCAAAACACAAAAAGGAGGAGAGATTCGTAGCTTCAGCATTTAAACAATTTTGAATTACTGGAGATTTTAAAAAATCATAACTCATTTTTTCATATTTAAAACATGAAAATTTCTTTATTCTTTAGATTTAAAGGAAAATCAACCATCAGAGAGAAAAAGATAAAAACAATTGAGTCCGTAAAGGATATGTTATTGTTATAAAAAGGGGCACATACTCGAGGCAATTATTTGCATATTGACCTTAATCTCACGATAATTTCCCAAGATAATTTTCTAATGTTCACATTTCCCTGAGTACTTTGTGCCACTCCCAGGCATGTGTGTACACAGGCTTGTGGGGACAAGTGTACATACAAGTGCATGCATAGATAATAGCCAGCCCGTCAGGGATATTAGATGTGCTGAATGTTGGAAATGGGCAATGTTCTGTGTTTGACAACGTTTGCCAAATTGCAAAGTGCAAACTGGCAAAGTGAGTTTTATCACTCACAACCATAGTTTTGGAGATACAAGAGATATTATTTAGTTAAATAACTTGTTATATAGAGGAGAGAACTGAAGGTTTTCTTATAGCACGTATCTATCCTTTCATAATTATACACTCAAGAGATTGTTTACCCTACCACAGTGCTCTCAACACTTACCACTTAGCACAGAGTTCCTACCAAAACCTGCCAAATTGCTGAATGAATGAATGAATGAATGATAGAATGAGTGACTAGAGAGATTGTGCAAGCACATGCCAGGAAAAGAAACCCAGGTGTTTCTTATTTTTCTTTATGTTCTGTGGTCCCTGTGAGTTCTCATTTTAGCTGAGTTAACCGACTTCTTATTCTCTTTTAATCCTCATACCCTATTCCTGGAAATGCTACCTATTCTTAACTGAACTAGACCATTTCCTTCCCTTATTTTCACCTCTTTCCCAAAGCTTTACTGAGTAACTGGATAAAAAGAGATTTCGTCCTCAACTCCATTTTGTCTGAACATGCAAGAGCATATGAGTCACTCTTCACCTCTAAGACATAATAGAGCTTACCATGGCTTCTCTCTGCTATATGTATTTACTGCCCTGATCTCTAATTTACTTAATTGTGTTAATACACAATTGTTCGGGTAGCCTCAGAACTGTGACATACCTATACTAGTCTCAGTGTTTAAGATCTCAAACTATTTTAAGTTGTAAATTTGGTACATATAGGATTCATTCCAATTAAGGTTCCTGACAAAGTGGAAAATACTATGTCATTTTTTATGGAATGTTAGGCATTGGTCTAGAAAATGTTTGTCTCTCTATCCACTTATCTCCTTAACCTCAAATATTTCTGATGATCTTATGGGATATAAGATGTTATCCTCATTTTTTTTTTTCAGATGAGCAAGCTGGGACTCCAAGCAGCGAAGTGACATTGAGAAAGTACTAGATTCAGGATTCAGGTTGAGATTGGTTGGATTCTTCAGATCAAGTGCTTTTCATGGCATTATGCACTTGCTTCTTTCTACCCCATAATTGTGGAAGCCATTTAAAGGCACTGGGACCAGTAAGTGCTGATCATTGTATGTTACCAGGGCAGACAACTTCTGTTCCATCACCCCTTGCAAGGCTATAGATCCTCAGAAGACAGAGAACATGAGAGAACAGGGTATAGAAAACTGTTCTCTTACCACATCTCTCAGATCGATTTATACTGTCACGGAATCAGGAGTAAAGAGATATGACCTCTTCATATTGTCAGCATCAAGGCTCATAAATCTGTCCTCCACATCTGTGGGGCTACTTTTTAAAAAATTGAGTTCAGAATGCCAAGCTGAGGTGGGAAGATCAAGGCCACTGTGAGTTATGTCTTAAAAAGTCATTTATGTCTTCTTCAGCATTGCTGCTGTAACAGTATTCTCACACTTCACCTTTTCCCAGCAGTCATTCACTCAGTCTCCGTTAGAATACTGTTTTTATTTTGAATCAGTAGACATACAGTGAGGATCTATTTTGTGGGATTTACCCTAAAGGGTGCCAGAAGGATATAACTATGCATATTGATACTTCTGTCATTTTTTCCAGTGGAGAAATAAGACATGTAACTCTTGCAACCTAAACTGAGATCAACACTATAAATTCATTTATTCATTTATTCCATCAATAAATATTTCTTAAGCTTTACTATGTGGAAGACAGGGAATAAGGGCCAGCTGATAATTAACTTCAAGAGTGCAGATAAGGAGGTTTAGAAGAGACAGAAATCACAGTCAGAGAACAGAACAGGGAAGGTTTTGTGGAGGATGTGGCATTTACACGGGATCTTGAGGACTTTGTGAAGGGAAAGCACCGTAAGTCAAAAAGTCCATACAAATACAGGGCCATGGGGCCAAGTTACAGCAGGAATAAAACAAGTAGGCCAGTTTGAATGGAAGACATTTGAAGAACTGGGGAACAAGGCTGAAGAATGTTAAACTCCCTCTGGAAGACAAGAACTATGTCTGACAAGATGGCTTCATGAGGGCTCAAGTGTATTCTTGGAGTGACAATCGGGCCTCACAAATCGCAAGAGAAGATCAATATGCCAGAAGATATATTTGTGGAGGACTCAGAGGTGATAGCAGTGGTGCTGATGGCAGAAATGATGATTACTGTAGCAATCTGGTGTCAGGGGTGATGGAAGAGGAAGAGGGTACTACTCAGTAGAAAAGACAGGTCATTGGAAAGGAAATGGGAATCCCACCTTCTTCCTGCACCGTATTATCGGTGAATGTTCATGCTACTTCTACTTAAGGAATGCAGTGTCAAACATGGTATTAGGCACAGGGAAGATCCTGGAATTGATAATGCAGTATATTTAATTGTCAGCTAACCTAATTAAAAGAAGGCAACAAATTTAATGAAGCCATTGGGCTTCTTTCAAACAAAAGAAGACCCAATTAAAGACAAGTAAAACTGGTTACAAGGAAACAACCTTAGATATATAATTAATGTGTTGTACTTAATGTCATAGGGTAGAATTAATGGATAGTATTAATTTAAGTGGAACTGTAAGATTTAAAAAGCATTTGTAACTTACATGAATAAGCAATGTTATTAGTATCTAATATCCCCAGAGATAAGTGTCATTATCATTTGTTAATTTCACTTACAATGCTGAAATATATATTCCATTGCTTGCCCTTATGAAATTCAACGCGTATGAGAATCTTATATACTCTTGAGTTTATTAAAAGCCATATAAGTCCTGTAGTATAACATCATTGAAATAAATAGAATCAACATAACAATCTATGTTTTTGCTTCCAGGATTACTGTTCCTTTTTTGAAATTCCCATTAATATTATTTTCAGTTGGTTTTTGATGTTCCCACAATGGCTTTCATTACTGCCCTAGAGAGATTCTTATTTAAAATAATAGCTGTTATTGTCTAGCAACCTGTCTTTACTCATAGGTCTCCTCTTTCTTTCTCTATAAATCAACTAAATCTCACTTCCAGATGTACATTCTTCAAAAAATGCAAAAATCTTGCCCTGGCTGTGTGGCTCTGTCGGTTGGAGCATTCCCCCTACGCCAACAGGTTGTGGGTTCCATCAACCCCTGTAAGGGCACATACCTAGGTTGCAGGTTTAATCTCCGGTCAGGAGGCAACCAATCAATGTTTCTCTCTCACATCAATGTTTCTCTCTCCCTTCCTCTCTCTTGAAAATCAGTAAACATATCCTTGGTTGAGGATTTAAAAAAAAAGCCAAAGTCCTTACCTAAGACTTATATATATTTATTTCTTCCTTCTAATAGTTATATACCTATATTTTGGAATCTCTTTTTCATGAACCTACTTCTTTCATTTATTTACCAGTTTTTTAAAATTTATTTTTAAACTACAGTTGGCATACAATATTATATTAGTTTCTGCTGTACAAAATAATGATTCAATTTTTATATAATTTACAAAATGATTACACTGTGCCTATCTGGCCCATACATAGTTATTACAATATCATTGACTCTCTTCCCTGGGCTGAACTTTACACCCCCATGACTGTTTTTGTAACTGGAAATTTGTATTTCTCAGTACTTTTATCTTTTTTACCCATCCCCCAACCTCCCTTTCATCTAGCAACAATCAATTTGTCCTCTTTATCTATGAATTTGTTTCTGTTTTGTTCATTTATTTCCTTTTTTAGATTCAACATATAAATGAAATCATATGGTATTTGTCTTTCTCTGTCTGACTTACTTCACTTAGCATAATACCCCTAGATCTACCCATGTTGTCACAAATGGCAAGATTTCATTCTTTTTTATTGCTGAGTAGTATTTCAATGTACATATTGTTCATAAGTTTGACAAACATTTTTCAAATGCCAACTTAACACACTGACAAGAAGTTGGGAAGAGCAGAGAGAGGGATGGCTTTGGAATCTATCTATCTGATGGGTCAAGGTTAGCATCCTGACTATGGTATGTAATAACCATGTGATTCTGGACAAGTTGTTTAACCATCTTAAGCCTTCGTCTTCATTTGCAGAAGGGGATGGAAATGCCTCCCTAGTACTGTTCTCATGAGAATTGGAAACAATGTCTGCCTAATGCCCATCACACGGTGGACACTCAAGGAAGAAAGCCATTTGGCTATTTTCCTTACTTTGTTGGCAAATACATTGGGCTACTTTATTTTTGTACTACTGTGTCCTGGGAGAGAGAGAATGCAGAGAAAAGTATCTTTTAGCTCTTTTTCATTTTTTTGTGCTTCTTCTTGTTTTCTATATATTTGACCTCTGGAACCTCATGTCATGCCTAGCTAGACTCTGAGTCTCCTCAGCTTCTCCCAGTCCTCCTCCTATTTTTTAGAATGTCATGTACTAGCCCTGGCTGACTCCATGGAAGGCCATTCCTGCTTCCTTGGAGAATTCATTTTGATGCTGGTAGCATTTCCTTGTCCTTTCTTCCAGATTTATAGGCTATTGTAATGATAGAGAAGTCAAAACTTCATTTTATGAAATAGTTTTGTTTCTGATTTACAGGAAGGAAATGATTTCAAAAGAAGGAGCTTTCTTCTAGCATAAAGTTTCTAAAAAGCATGAATGGTATTTCTGGGGTAATAGAGAAAATTTTTGTTTGCTTTACTGCTGGCTGCAAAATAGACAAAATATGAAATTGCAAGATAACACAAAATACACCTGCTTGTTTTCTTGGGGCTTATATTTTTCGTGCTTGGCTGTTGATTTACCTTTCAGTTGTTTTAAAAGTACGTAAAATACATATTGCACCCAGATTTGAAAAGAGAATTAAAGGAGAGAAACATTCCCAGAACTAAGATAGAAAGATAGAAAGAAAGATAGATAGATAGACAGATAAAGATAGATAGATAGGTAGATAAAAGAAAGAAAGAAAGAAAGAAAGAAAGAAAGAAAGAAAGAAAGAAAGAAAGAGAAAGAAAGAAAGAAAGAAAGAAAGAAAGAAAGAAAGAAAGAAAGAAAGAAAGAAAGAAAGAAAGAAAGAAAGAAAGGAAGAAAGGAAGAAAAAGAAAGAAACAAGATTCAAGGCTGTCAAGGAGCTAGGTATCAGAGTGTCTGTAAGTTTCACTGAGAAGTCAGTTTGCAAAGTGCAGGAACTGCACTAAGTTTGGCATCCAGTGCCTAGTGTGGGGCATTAACTCAATAAATATCTGTTGACTGACTGATGGCAGCTACTGTCTTCTAGTTCTCTATACAAGAGAGACCCATTTCTCCTGCTTTCTTTATTCTAACCTCATAAGGCAAGACTTTTACATTCTTGCAACTATTGCAGGGAAAGCTTCTGCCTTTCCTCTCATCCATCCACCTTCAAAGTCACAGAAGCAATGTGCCGAGGTGGAGAAAGGAGACTTTGCATGTGTATCAGGTGCTCCAGGCCTCCCCCGTTTTCCATCTAGTCTTTCTGGAGGGTGCACATCCTCGTCCTACTTCCACCTTTCTCATATAAGATGAACCTGGCTCAGGGGCCAGCACCTACTACCTAAAGGTAGATCAGAGGTCCATCTGGGCTTGGGGCAGTGATGGGTGCACTTTCACAGATTCTCCCCAAAGGGGATTCTCAGTCTAGATTTGGGGGAAATTTGAAAGAAGCCTCTTCAACTGAAAAGTCAAATCTCACTGTCCAGTCCATCCTTACAACTAACATACAAACTATTTGGATTCCTAGCTGACTTTTGGGTCAATGGTGTCAGTCTCATAGGGGTGGGGGGATGAGGTGTGTTTATCGATTCTCTGCAAAATACAAACCTTCGGACTTCCTTATTGCATGGTGAATTCACTGGGAAAGTTTGAGAAACAGGCCCAATGGCTAATTTGTATAAACAACAACTCTTGAAGAGATCAAGGCTCTGAGCTCAGCAGAGGTGGGAGGTGTCGGTCCTTATTAAAACACACTGTTCATTGCTTTCTTATTATAAATGTAAACTTTCAATTTTATTAGGTTGTTTATTGAACACAATTATACACACGCATGTAACATAAAGTATAGTGCAGTTGTATGAGGCTTGTTGAGATGCATGGCAGCCCAATGCCCCTCCACTCTTCCTTTCTCCAGGGGAAACCACCTTCCAACTCATACAACTGGCTCTTTTCATATTTTCCTCTAAATGGCTAAATAATACATTTATTTAGCTACTTCTACATTTTGAAGTTGGAGATAATACTTATTTACTTAGGCTTTTTAAACTGACTTCCCACTTTAGAAAATAAGGATCTAGGTCACATTCATACCCCATCTTTCATCACACCAACAACCTTCCCTTGTCCCGTTCTCTTAATTTACAATCATGTGCTGCCTGATGAGGTTTCAGTCAAACACGCACCGCATATGTGACAGTGGTCACATGAGATTACAATGGAGCGGAAAACCTCCTATCACCTAGTGAGGCTGTAGTCATCACCGTGCCGCAGGGCAACGCATTGCTCATGTGTTTGTGGTCATGCTGGTGTAAAGAGACTGTGCTGCCACTGGTATAAACGTATAGCACATGCAATTTTGTGCAGCATGTAATGCCCGATGATGATAATAAACAACTATATTACTGGTTATATATTTACTCTACTATACATTTTATTTTGATTTTAGAGGGTACTGTTTCCACTTATTAAAAAAAGTTTACAGTGAACCAGCAGGTTGTGTTAGGCCACCGATGGCCTCATACATCTCGTGGTTATCATGCCTCTTAATTGCATCATTTCCCTTGTGCTTGATTTAATCTCGTGTTTTGTACAGTAACATGCTGTACAGGCTTGTAATCTAGGCACAATGGGCTGTCCCACATAGCACAGGTATGTAGTGCATTATACCATCTAGGTGTGAGTAAGTGCACTCTATGATGTGCACCTGAGAAAGCATTTCTCAGAAAATCTCCTTTGCTCGGTGATGCATGACTGTAGTTATATTGTAACGTTGGTTAGTGCAGTCTTCCGTGTTGGGTAATTGTGACTGAGAAAACATCATTGGCACTAAATTCTATAGTATAAGGCAATTCCTATTCCCTTTCTGCAGTATTTTCTTTTTAGTGGAATTAATAATTGGCATTAATTCAAGCCCAAAGTTGTGTCTTAGCAGAGTCAGCATTCTGTCGGTTTTTTTCACTTTTCAAAGATGTCTCGCCTGGAGATGACTGACCACTCTAGTGAGGACTGGCTTCCTTCATTGCTGGAGTTTCCACTGCCATCTTGGGACCTCTCTTCAGTACAATCCTAAGGATTCCCATCTGCCTTTCTTGGGTTGGATCCATCCCTTCCTGCATGCTAGGCCTTCCTTGTCTGTACGTGGAAGACATGCTCTGGTAACTTCTTGCCGAAATGCTCAGTCTAGTGGACTCAGACTATAATTTCCCCAGAGAGGAGTGTGCAGTTATATGGCTCTCTTCAAAGTTAATAGAAATGAGTTACGTTTTAAGATTTGAAATTTTTCAAGTAATTTTATATGACTACTGGGTTTTATTCTCCCCAAAAGAATCAACCATGAGAACTTTATCTGAATTTAGAGAGGCCTATCATTATGATTAAAAACTCATATTTCATAGCACTGTAAATGCACACAATCTTATGTGTGTGCATGTGTGTATATATTACAAGTATACACATATAACACACTCACACACCTTTGAAAATCTCAAATGACTGACTACACAATGTATTTTATTTTCTTACTATTGCTGCTCTAACAAATTACCACAAAGTTAGTGGCTTGAAACAACACAAATTTATTATTTTGCAGTTCTAGGGGTCAGATTTGTTTTTAAAGATTTTATTTATTTATTTCCAGGCAGAGAAGAAGGAAGGGAGAAAGAGAGGGAGAGAAACATCAGTGTGTGGTTGCCTCTCGCACAAGCCCCACCGGGGACCTGGCCTGCAACCCAGGCATGTGCCCTGACTGAGAACCCAACCGGTGACCGTTTGATTTGCAAGCCTGTGCTCAACCCACTGAGCCACACGAGCCAGGGCAGGGTCAGATTTCTAGAAGCTACTTGTATTCCTTAACTTGTGGGGCCCTACTTTCCATCTTCAAAGCCATCATTAGCCAATTGCATCTTTCTCCTGATGCCATCTCCCTGGTTCTGACTGATTTTTGTATTTCTTCTCACCATTTAAGAGACCCTTGTGATTCCTTTGGGCCCACCCAGGTACTCTAGGATAATCTCTTCATTTCAAGTCCAACTAATTAGAAACCTTGACTCCATATACAAATTTGACTCCCCCTGGCCATGGAATAGAGCACAGCCACATGTTTGGGGATTAGGCCAAGGACGTCTTTGGATGCCCATTATTGAGCCTCAACATGCTGGAACTCTTCCTTCCCCTGGAAGGTACTAATTTTTGGAAGAGATATGAGAGTCTTTAACTCTGTGCACTGAAAATATCAATTTAATAGTTTAGGACAGAAAGTGAACAATCATTCACCCAATGCAAACTTGATGGACAATTTACATTGGCAATCAGGCAGCTGGGGCCCTGCATTTGTCTTCAGTTTACCAACTTTGGGCTTTGGTAAAAACAGAGACATTTCTCTCATTATAATTTTTTCATACATTTTTTAAATCCTCTCCTGAGGACACGTTTATTGATTTTAGAGAGAGAGGAAATGGAGGAGGGAGAGGGAGAGAGGTGGGGAGAGAGGAGGGCAGGAACGAAAGAGAGAACAACATTGATCGGTTGCCTTTGGTATGAGCCCTGACTGGGGATTGAACCCTCACCCCTTTGGTGTATGGGACAATGCTCCAACCAAGCCCCTCAGCCAGGGCTCTGTCATCATAATTTAAATAGAGAAAACCTTACTTTAAATTACTTGGTCCTATAAAATCCCAATATAGTCGATTATGTAGAAATGTAAACTTTTACTTTCTTCACTCTGTTTCGAGTGGCTTTGCTTAAATTTCATACAGTTGACTTAAATGGTCAGTGCCATACCATTACCAAAAATATTTGTACCAGCACTACACACCACACAATTAAAATGACAGTGCACACAGAGATATGCAGACACGGACACACAACCACACATCTCGCTATTGTTCATGGTCTAGAAGTCAGAGCCAAAATGGAGAGATTTGTTGTAAAGATATTAACACACTAATCGTAGTTTAGTGTGCCTCAAAAGATACACTGAAAGTTAAAATAGGCATTTTCCAGGAAAATGAACATGTGTTCTGAAAGGGCTGTATCTTTCACTGCTCCTTCTAATACTCTCAGGGTTTCATTTCCTTTGTTTTGTTCAAGTCAGTAATGCAAATATTAAGCTCCCTCTATTAGTGCCCCTTAAAAGTAAGTTGATACTTTGGAGCTTTTAAATGGACCTAAATGGTTTTTAGGCATTTTTATTTCTGTTTTCTACTAGCCAGGGAGACCCTAAGGGTGGGGAGTCCTGCCTTCTTTGTAGGTTCTCACAGCTCCTGCACAGTCCATTATGGGCTTAGTAGGATTTTTGTGATTCACTTGGGAATACAGTTCCTGGTCAGTACAAACTTGTCTGTGGAAATGAATAGGAAATAAGCATTATTTACATGGACAAATTGAACAACTTCTAAACTATTTACTTAAAGTACATTTTCAAAGCCGGTTTTGGGGTTGAGACTCAAGATTATAGAAAACTAAGGGTTCTGCAAGATATCTTTGTACAGGGCCATTTTACTTTAAATTAGTGACATTTCTTTGACTCCAGTGATTGAAGAATCAATTAAAATAAGAGTTCATCTCAACCGTTTATCCCTTCCCACTCCCCAAGTTTCTAATTGCTTTGGGTGCCTGATTTAGAGGCAGCCAATAAAATGTTATGGCTTTCCAAGCTATAAATTAATGGGCAACTCAGAAAATGCATGTGGGTCATCTTCCATCCCCAAACTTGGTGGAGCAAATTGCAATGGATGACTCATTTCTCACCGATCCAGCATGTTAAATCAATGAGTGTGTTTGCTTGAATCTTGTCTCCTAATGAGCTGAAACAGATAGAACATTTCTCATGCATCCAGATGGAATTATTTTGGAAAGTAAACGAATGCACATGCCCACACAAAATTCCTCTGCTATCTCTGGCCAGATTCTGTTAGCTGCTTACCAAGATGATTTACCAGCAATAGGAGACGAAGCTGCTCCATGATATTATTGGCTGAATGAGACTTCTTTCAAAAGACAAATTTTTCTATTTGGTTTTTCTCAATTGAATAATACCATGTACAGTATTTTCTAGATATTGTGAGTTTGTGTGTGTATCCGTGACTGTGGGGAGGTTTAAATTTTATTCCAGTAGGTGGAATTTGCTTAATAAGGTTATTTGACTTGAAATGGATTCCTTACATCAATAATTGCTAACGTTTAAATTATTTCAGTAATTGACTCTCTTGTAAGTCACTAAGAAAAAGTGAAAACAACCCAAAAGAAACAAGCCATTTGCTTTGGTTGTGCAAATTGGAATAACTTCTGGAGTGCAAATTTTCAATGTGTATCAAAAGTCCTAAACTGTATACTTTCTGTGCTCCAAGCAATTACACTTCAAACTTTAGGTACTAAGGAATTAATGACAGCCATGTGTGAGATCTTACAAGAAATTTCACTGAAATGCAATTTATTGGAAACAAACAAATGCAAAAATTTGAAATAATGTAAAAGTCTAAAAATAGGGAATTTGTTCATGTCAGCTCAGATAACTCTAAAAACTAGAAGCCAAGATAAAATTATCAGTGCAATAGATTTACTAGGGTAAGTGCAAGTGAGGGAAAATGGGGAGGGAGGGCCATCAGAACACAATGCTGGTCTCACCCTTGAGAAAGAGAGAGGGAAGGAAAGACCTTTGGGTGGAGGAATCTTAGACAAGCAGCATAGCTGAACAGTTTTGGTAAGGTTGACAGAGAGCTGTTAAGCCAAAGCTGCCTATTAAAGAACCTGTGTCTCTCAGGAATGCTCACGGGAAATGTGACCTTAGTTCAAATTCAGTGGTGGATGCAGAAGGCAGCAGCTGAAACCATCAGTCAATTACACTCCGTGCAACGGGAGATTTGAGAGAAATATTTTCACAACCATATGTGTTAAATGTCTCAGCAGGACCACACATGGATTTAATCATTAAAGTGAAGTAGTGAATAATTGTTGACAAGAAAAAGATGCTTATAATTTATTTTTATTCATAATTATGTCTAAATTTATAATTAAAATATTAATCTATTTAAAATGTTAATTAACCTTATATTCTCTACCTAATGCATAAAGGAATCACAGATCATCTTTATAGCTTTTACAATTTGGGAAAAGAAGACAACTGAGATAAGAAAACGTACTAACAGAATTGTCACTAGACAGGCAATGCAATTACTTCATATCTACTATTGCCTTTGCTTTTGTAACCTGCGATACTAAGTGATAATCACAATGAAGGGATAGACACATAAAATTCCAATGAGCATGGGTCATCATATGTGAAAATTAGATTGAGGAAACAATTCTGGTTAAAGTATAAGGCTGTCATTAAGGCTAGTGCTTTAAGCTATTGTAAAATGAAATTTATTTTGTTTTCTAGAAAAAAGCAATATATGTGTCGTGGATGCAAGGCTGAGTGGAGAAACAGACCTTGTCAATTACTTGGACCTTGTGTTGTCCCATCAGGAAGACAAGGAGAGTAGCAGGTCACAACGACTTACACCAGGAATGAGCAAGACCAGTTTATGTTATGATGAGTCTGGAACCTTATCCCTCTGACCAAGGCCCTGTGTGTATAGAACTCAACTCTCAATGGTGGGGAAGATAGGTGGAGAGTAGGAAAACCTTCCCGCTGAAATAGGATTTTATATATGCCTGCTCTGTTCCATGTGCCCACATATCCACCTGTGAAGTACATCATGATGATTAATAATCGCTGTGATGGTGACCTTTGTACACATGCCAATTTGCAATTAGCTACTTCAGACTGAAAAATGGAATTTTAGAGCTGGAAGCAACCTTCGATTACGCCATTCCTATGATGCTCCATGAATAAGTTTATGGTAGTAACTAGTATATTACAAGATGCGATCAACCCTGTTGTAAAACTCCATTTAACTTTGTTTAATATGGTATTTTTGAAACATAAATAAAAGTAAAACTCTTCACACAATACCTATTAACCCAGTGTGTTCAGGAAATGCATTGTGGGAAACCAGACTCTTATCCAATCTTTTCACTTCAAATGAAAATTCGGAGGCTGAAAGGGGTTGAATTACCTGTCCGTGGTCCCACAGACGGGCACTGAAGACAGGGTCCTGAGATGGAGGCTTGCTGGCTCGACAGTGACCCTGACTTTGTCTATCACTCATTCTTTCTACTATTACAGTTGACGTGGCCATTTTACCACCTTCTTTAGATAAAGGTAGTAGTTAAACTAAGTAGACCTTTGGAAAAAAAATACAAATACCCAAAATAGCTACTTCAGAATGTATTCAAATTCTGTGAAATATACCAAAGGACAAGCGGAAGATAAGATTTGTTATCTTTTTCCTTCCTCCTCAGCTACTGTTTTCAAGATGTGTTTTAGATTATTGGGCTAAAGAGCAAGCTTCCTTGAGGAGCTGCTTCTGAGTAGCAATTTATTAATTGCTTCTGAAATGATTCTGAGTTATGCTTCTTTTATTGGATTCCATCACGGAATGCTTCAGAGTGTACTGCTTTTCCTTTGATGCTTTTAGAGTTATTGTGGAGGCATCCTTTCTGCCAAGGGGAAAGCAGATTAAAAAGCAACCATCTCACTGTGAGCTCTGGGGCGACTGTAGATTCTTCATCTCCTATGGGAGACTGAGCAGCTGTACCCTCAGGTTGCCCCTTCTCCGGCCTTGAAGGCTGAACTAATTTCCCAGAAGATTAGGAGATTGATGTAAGGGTGTGCAGGCCGGGGGTCAAACCATAGGCTAACTGGCTCTTCCAGTTGTTGATGTTTTGTTAAAGTTTCCAGTGATGTTGATGCCTCATGTTGAGGAAGAGATCCAAGAATGTAGCCAGGTCGCTGGACTGAAACCAGCTCTACAAATTCTGAAGCTCCTGGGCTTGCACCAAGAAACACAGGTGGTCTTACCGAGCCACTTCAATCTTAGCCCAGCCTAAGAAGAGCAGCAAATACCGGGTGTGTTTATTATTCTCCAACAAATATTTTCCCATTTATTTCATTTTTAAAACAACCAAAGGGAAAGCTTATTCAGCTGTAAAAATGAATTTATGTCCTGATTCGGTTGACTTTCCTTTTGTATTTTTCTCAGTAAAAAGGCAAAGAGAAAAGTGCTGGGAAATAGCAATTATGTACACAAGGGCATCAGTTAGGGAGTCTTTAAAAGAAAGTGTAATTTGACATTTTTGTTTGTGGGGGGTAGGGTAGGGGTCTTCTGGCTCAATTATTTCTGGACTGTTCCACAAAGACCCTCGGAAATGTTTGTTTCCACAGAGATCTCCACAAACACTAGAGACGCATCAGCCAGAGTGAATTCTCTCAGTGAAATCACTCTCCTCTGCCAAGAGCCAGAGGTCATCCCAGTGGAGCGCCGTCTTCGCGTTCAGCCGCTACGGAGTGTCTGGAACAGAGTGAGAACAAAAATTACCCTCGTTTGGTGCCCCCTGACTCTTTCGGGAAGAATCCCAACAAAACTGCCACTGGGAATTCAGAAAGCACATTTGGAGACTGGGCAAGGGCCAGGCTAAACAGAAGAGAATAGAATGGCGATTTAGAGACAATAAAATAAAGGAAATAAATGACTCAACAAGAGTTTTAAGCCAATATTTACACCCATATTGCCATATTTACAGCTTAAACACTATGCCCTGGGTATGCAGGAAGTGAGTTTTTATGTGTCTCTTAATGAATGTTAAGTCAATAATATCCCAAACAATGGGCCCCAGTATTATGAAGGCCACGCAGGGAGTTGTGGAAATGGAGTCGGAGTCAGAGTGAGTTGAACTCCGGAATGTACATTTTTAGAAAAGAGATTTTCAAATTAGCCATTTCTAATTAGCCATGATACACAGCCTTTTAGATGTGTTTATTATTAAAGAAAACCATGACACAGAATTAGAAGGCTCCTTAGAATGCTTGATTAAAAACATCTATACAGCAGATTTTATTGCCAGCAGTGACAACGGTCAAAGAGCAGGTGCCACCACCATCGCCAGCAAGTAGACAAAGCTAATTAAAGGGCTAACTGGCAAACTAACACACAACACTGTAGAGTCCTTGGCAGCTGGGTATCTGGGCAGATAGAAAGGATTTTATCAATTGGTTGGTGCTATGGTAATCAGTGACTGATTTTTTTTTTTTAGAGAACATCTGATCCACATTGGCTGCTGGGCAGGTACAGATAAATGATCAATAAGACAGAAACACTCTGATAAACGTAAAACACAAGCCCAGCAGAAATACTACTGAATTCTTTGATCTTAGTAAGATGCTCAGCACTTTTCAAACTTTTATTTACCTTTTGGGTGCTGCACCCTTCAGTGTCCTATGGTTGCACTGCCAAGTGTAATAGAAAATGACAGTCTTGTCAATCTTTCTTAAAATGTCAAAGACCACGTAAAACAAGTCGCATTCAGCAACATCCCCCATTCATGCACGTCATGCCAGAGAGAACCAGCATCACAGAGCAGACCTCGTACTTAGAGCATTCAGTCTTGGAAATTCTGACTTTCTAATAAAAAAAAAATCCTTCTGATCAAAAGAAGGTAGAATTCTAATTGATGACTTGCCCACAGATTAGTAGAAAATTATTGCACTTGCTCACAACCAAATAGAGCATAACTTCTAATTCCCTACCTGTAAAGACTCAAATTTTGTTATCACACAATTTAGAGGGATACTTCATTACCACATAACTTAAAGAGAAAGTTGCCCTTTCTTACAAGGAGTTGAGGTAAAACCATTGGTGATAAACATATGTATAAATCTACCCCTCGAGCCTCAATTTTCTCATTGGCAAAACTGACATAATATCTGTCTCCTAGAATTGTGATAACAATATTTGTATGTATAAAATTATGCAGAACATTGCCTAGCAACTTCCACTAAAACTATACCTGGGCAACTTGTTCTTATTATCAGAGATTTCTATTCATAGAAACCTGTGATGGGTTTTGAAACATGTGCATAGATGAAAGAATGTGAGAGAAAACAAGCAGTTAATAATGACCATCTTAATATTGTTATTAAAATAGTTTTGATTTCATGGACTCCCCGAGCCTCAGCTCCCCACCTCCCAGGTTTCTTCACATCAACCTTTGAATGCCACTAGACATGGCAAAGCACTTGAACCTGCTGGCCAGGGAGAAGCCCTTACAGAAGTAGTAAGAAGGGTAAATAAGAAAGGGAAAATTGAATTGACTTCTCTTCTGTTGGATATTTTTACCAAAATCTCCAGGCAAAATGTGTCATGGTGGGCAGATGCCAAATCAGAGATGGTTGCTAAGGAAAGAGAAATTAAAATGTATGTTGATGATTCTTAGAAAAATAAATGAGTTGGCAGATAAGAATAGGTACTTCCCCCCCCTTAAGCTACAGCTCTTTACTTTTTTTCTCCTATTAGTTTTCTCACATTTTGAAAATCAATGCTTCTGTAAAATCAATCCCTGTTAATATTATTGATTTACTGCTGTACTGTGATTCCAGACACTGTAGGCACAAGAAGTGAAAGACAGGCAGGCACTGGCCCAGTGGTGAATGAGCTGACCAGGGTGGTCTATAAGAGGACTCAGGTGAGCCGGGCTGAGAGTGGAAGCTGGAGCCCAGCAGTGGGTCCTGAGGGATAAAGGGGACCAGAGGAGCCCAGGCCAGAATAAGGGGCCAGACACACATAGCGGGGTAGAGGACAGCAGAGGTGTCTCCTGAGTGTGTAATAAAGCAAGAATGGCATGCAGGTCAGGTTGGAAGGGCTCATCCTGGGAAAGCAAAAGCTTCTATTATTGGGTTAAAGGACACATGTATCCAAGATTTTGTCATGACTACCAGGGCGTTGTGTTTCAGGCTCCCAGAGGGACCCTTGGATCCTCCCGTTAATACCTGCAAACGATCCATTCAAGCCTGTTTACACTAAAATAAGTAAGCCTGATTCTGTAGTGCAGATCCTGTGAAAATTTCAAACTCCAGCAGATTTTAGGAAAATATGCTCGTGGCAAATCCACATTGCAATTATGAGAATTTGGAAGAAAAGAAACTTTTTTCACTCTCCACTATTTTAATAGGTCATAACATTTAAAAAATCAATGAAAAAAATTTGGCCTGGTCTATCATTCACAGCTTCACAAATTAAATTCAACCATTGTGTTGAAGAGTTTCTTAATTTTTTTAAGTACAGTTGATATTCAATATGGTAAATTCAAATGAGGTAAACTATTATCATATCATTATAAAAAAAGAATAAATGGGCACTCGATGAAAAACAAAGCATATGATAATACATTTATATGTTCTATTTTCATTTAAAACTATAATCATAATACACCTTGCTCACAGGTTTACTTGTCTAGTGACTTGTAACAAGATTTTTTTCAACGCAAAGTATTGAAGTATTATTAAAACATTCTGCTTTTTGTGTGGATTTTCTTTTAAATTTTACATACTTGTATTTGTTCCCCCACTCCTGTTGTTTTTTAAGCACTAGCGTTTTTCAAAATGTTTTAATATTAGTTCTACAAGATACCTGGACTTGTTTCTCAAAAACAGTTTTATTGTCAAAGGAATTCGACAAACATTTTCTTTGCCATAATACTTTCACGAGCCTGTGTTATCAGAGCATTCATCAAGAGATTTCAAGAAGGCACTGCTTCCAAACTTACTTTGTTTGAAAAACTTGATTTCAAGGTGGATCTATTAACCTCTCCAAGAGCTAGAGATGTTAAAACTGAGCAAAATGCCTTGAGAAATGCTGCTTTGCACGAAGGGACAAAATGGCTGGATTTGTACTTAATACCTTCGCAGAGCTACTGAGTTTCAAAATTTTGAATGAGCCTTCTTTAGGATTAGGGAAAATCAAAATACCACATAAATATGGCAGACCTGTTACCTTAGTATTTTGTTGCTTTTCAAAATAATTATGGACAAAAGAGCTTAAGTTAGAATAAACAAGGTAGGAGAATATCAGAGTAGAAATTATATGCCTCCTGCTTTTCCAACCCAGGGTAGAAAGAAACTGTTAAGAGGGAGACTTGGCCTCTGAAAAAGAGAATGCTCTCATTGAGGGGTGTATGTGCAATCCTTTTTATTTGTATGTAAGTAGGCACTGGTCATTTTGTCCATGGCCACCTGCTCACTTGCCTTTGGTCAGGCTAATGCTCACACAGCACTGACTGGCAACATCATCATGTTTTTGCAAGGAGTGAGGAACAGGGAGGGGCTGTGCCGGTAATAGAATGGGGAAGATGACTGATCCTCTACCTTTTTCAGAACTGGAGCTTTGTTACTTTGTTTGAAGTGTTTTAAATGTCCCGAATTCATATATAAGAGGTCTGTCTGGAGAGAGTCCAGCCATTGTTAATATAAGAACGGTTTGCGCAATATCGATGTGACCTGGCAGCCAAGGAGAGTGGACTGGAATGCACATGTGTGAACAATGATCACTTCACTGTACTAGTCGGTGGGGGCAGTAGATGCCATTGGGTGAGCATGTGTACTGTGTGGCCATTGCATTCAAAATGACTGAGTGGGTAGAGCGATGAATCTGCATCACATTTTGTGTTAAGCTTGAACAGTCCTCCACAGGAACTATTCAGATGATTCAGAAGGCTGCAGCTATAGGAACTGGTGATTGGCAGCTTCATTTCAACAACGTGCCTGCTCATGCATCACGTCTCGTGCAGAGTATTTTGGTGAAACATCAAATCACCCGGGTGACTCAGCCCCCTACAGCCCAGATTTGATGACCTGCGACTTCTCGCTTTTCCCAAAACTAAAATCTCCTTTGAAAGGGAAGAGATTTCAGACCATTGATGAGATTCAGGAAAATACCACAGCACAGCTGATGGTGATTGGGAGAACTGTGTGAGGTCCCAAAGTACCTACTTTGAAGGGGACTGAGGTGTCATTGTCCTATGTACAATATTTCTTGTATCTTGTACCTTCTTCAATAAATGTCTCTATTTTTGATATTACATGGCCAAATAATTTCTGAACAGATCTCATATATACATACATAGGTAGAGTTAAATGTAAACCCAGAAACACTTTGAAATATACAGGTCTTCATTTTCAATCATTACCATTCTCTTCTATGGACATGGATGCTCCAGGAGGAACTATACTTGGTCTGTGCATATGTGCAAACATTAAATCAACAATCTATTCTCCAGCTCATTTGAATGAAACCATTCTGATGTAAATGAGCATAACTAGAAAAGTACATATATTAAATACAAGAAAGCACGACTGAGAGTTGATAATTCAGTTAATCATAGTACCTCTTTCTAGAGTTCCCACCTGTCGCACAACCATGTTGCTCTCTGCATCCCTGCAGCTACTGAAAGGGCCTCAACTCCTTCACACACTTCAAAAGCTGAATGAACCCATCTGGTCTACAGTATGAGAGAACACTGATTCCAAAAAGGGTAGAGGTGCAGGGAAGAAGGAAAGCTAAAGTCTAAACCTAACTAACCATTCAGAAAGTTGCCAGCACAAATGAGCGGAGAGCCCTTGGTTTTCTGTATTTATATTCCCACATCCTGTGTGTACAATGCAAGCTTTGTTGTGCTGTGTCTGGCCGGTGTTTGGCATCACTTTATAACAGGCAGTAAATGTAGCTGGTACGTAATGTACCTGGGGGTGAAGTGTTGCTGGAGTCTCCTTTTGGGCAGGATTCTAACTGGCAGGGCCATGATCATTTCTGCCTCCCTGTCTCTCCAGCCCTCAGTTTAATGACAGTCTTACGCTTTATTTGTTTCCTCTGATCTGACATATTTATGTTAGGGCAGTTCTAGAATACATAAAAGTCAGTTGCAGGGTGGTAATTATTGACCATGGTTTTACATAGCACCTCATGTGGTAAGAAGATAAATGTATAATCACCTGGTAATATGAAAAACTCTGACTGAAGGACCAAAGGACTTTGTCATTTTACTCCACCCTCTGTGAGTCAGTGAAATGGATTGAATTATAAAGCAGAAACCAGCACTTCAATTTGATGAAACTCATCATAAAGAGGAAAGTGTCACTACATGTTGGCAGTTTATAAAATGTGATGAGCTGCCTAATCCATCGGAACCGACATGTCCTTAATAATACCAACATTCTTTGTAAATTAAATAGCCATTAATTAAAAAAAACCTGTCAGGATATGTTTATGCAGTGATGTGCATGTGATCATAGGTATTTCCATTGTGTCAAAAACATAGAAAAATATGATCCATTTGGGAATTTGTAAAATAGTGCCAAGCTCTCGGTACCTAAAGGCAGGAAACTAACCTAAGCTAAACTCTGGAGATTTTCCACATCTGAAAGAGCGAAGTCCTTGGATGGTGATATATGTCACCAGGTCCCTGTGCCACAGATCCCCAGATCAATCACTGAGCAAATATTCACTGGACACCTGTGCTGTCCCAGGCACAGTGCGAAGGGCAGCACAGAGACCCATTTCCAGTTTTCTGCTGTTTGTTTAACTCTTAGTCAGCAACAAGGTACTTTGGGTTCCTTCTTTGCTCTTTTGCCTCCTAGGAGATGAACTTCTCTGGGCTTTGTGTCTTTAAGGCTACAAAGGACACTTCTCCCACAGAAAAATGAGTGGGTTATGTCGATGGTTTAGCTAAAAAAGAATGTATTTCTAATGTAATGCTAAGGTAACTTTTGTTTTTCTTCTTGTAACCACCCTGGGCCTGAAGAGAAATTCCCTAGAACTATGTTAGAGCATATTAACAATTCTTCTGCAAGGTTACTCAATGACCTGATGATTAGAACAGAGATTGCAACATGAAGTCACCAAGACAGGCTTAAAATAATTTCATAATTTAGAGAAATTTTCTAACACGTCTTACAGATAAACCACTGCAAGAGTCATCTTAAAGTAAGGCTTCATCTTTTGATTTATCGGCATGTAACCTTGGTAAGGACGTGTCTGAAGCAGACAGGATATGGCAAACTGGGAAGCTGTGGGTGTAATCAGGGGGCTTATTATCAGCAGATCTCACTTAATGGAATGTTACCAAGGTACTGCTGAAAATTGCAAATATTAAGTGAACATTTGGTTGCTTTTTTGTCCACAATGTTTGAAAATGAGAACAGCAAATAAACAGTGAAAACCAGAGCTATTGTATATGTGTGTTGTGCCTCGCAAAAGGGTACCCAGCAGAGAATGGATTTGGGTACGGGTAAATCTAGCTTGCACCATGCTCACTGGGCCATCCCCCCTGAGATGAGGCTACATCTGCCCAGAGAGGTACCTTTTTCATATTGCACAAGGGTGCTGTATGGTGTGTCTCTAGCATTAGCACCCTGGTCTTCCCAAGACATATTTTTCAAAGTTCTGTTAAAACAATGGAAAAGGACACGGGTCTCACGTGGCTAGGATTTGGGAAGGGCTGTCTTATTGCTAGTGGGGATACTAATTCCAGCTCGGGTTGATGTTCTTTCCCCCAACAAGCTGGGCACACTCCAGTGATTCCAAGTTACTAGATAAATCTGGGGGCTGAAGAGTGTTGTTCCACCCACACCCCTTTCCTGGAGAGTTGTCAAGAACCAAGATTTCCCCAGAGCTAGAATAATTACTGAGCAGAGTCCAGCCCTGCTGAGAAATTGTAGAGTAAATTTCCCCTGAAGGCCACCTCTCCTGCATCCTGTCACCCGAATTGGGGTTGTAGTTTAAAAGCCTGGTCCAAAGGATGGGAAGAATAGAGAGCCCGGACTTAGAGCTGCCCTCTGCACAGTGTGAACATATTAGCTTGTAAGAAATCCTAGTTTCCAGTGTTATCGCAAACCACTTCCATGAAATTAGGTTGGATCTCATTGATTTTGTGGAATGTTCCATATCTTAATGCAATCCTCTTCTGTGTGTGTGTAATATGAGAGTGTAACAGCTCAAGAATTACCACATTGCTCCACTCTACATTTCCTAGCTCGAATACATACACACACCAACCACTATCAGTACCAGTAAAATTAAATGAGAGAAGCTATCAGGAAATAGATTAAGAGGCATACAATAGAGAATTTTTTTTTGGAGAGAATGAGGCCAGGCAAAATGGATTTTAAAATTCTGTTTCTATGACTGCACCACATTTATAAGCTGAAGGCATCAATAGTTGACATTGCTCATAGAATATCAAAGAAAAATTCTGAAAAGGAAGTATCTATTCTCTTATTACCTAAATGTAAATTATATGTGCTCTTGAAGTATGCCCTTTATTTAATTTTAATGCATTTTAAATTTTAATATGGTTTTGCTCTACATGAATCACCCTCTTTGTTTCCAATACCATTAGCAACCCAAAATTGAGGAAGGGTTTCTATTTTCTGGCAATTCAAAGTATTTTATGAAGCGTAGCACATACTAT
>VMDR010012950.1:0-25720 GCA_007922815.1 Macrotus californicus | reverse complement strand
GTAATCAGCAAAATACATACTGTAAAAAACTAAACTGTACAAGTTAAATAGTCTGGCTTCTTCAACAAATATATTGGAAAAGAAAAAATATGATGAAAGAGGAATTATAGATTAAAAGAGACTTAAAAGACATTTAAAAGCAGTCAAAATGATATTAAGATGTTTAGGAAACTAGACTTAGGTGATAATACTCTTTTTAAAAAGGGATTTATTACCATAAAAGCATAGTGGTTACTCTTTGGGGAAGGAGGAGAGGGGGTATATAGAAGGTTCTGGAGTGGCTGGCAAGGATTATCCTCTGATACTGGTGTGGTTACAAAGGTGCTCTACTTACCCATTGAGTCGTACATCTATTTTATGTGCTTTTCTCTACTTGTGTTACATTTAATAATAAAAACATTTTTAAGTGAGGGATTAAAAAAATGTTAGCAAATATTCATAACTTGAAGCTGGGCACATGGAATTTAATCACACTATTCTCTTTGCTTTTGCATGTGTTTAAAATTTCCATAATTAAAAGTTTTAAATGAAAAGAAATATTTACAGCATGCTAACTGCTAGTTCCTGCCCACAGCAGCTCTCATTTTTATGGAGGAGAGAGACAGTAAATCAACAATTACCCTTCTTCAGTCTGATAAGAGTTATGTAAGCTCAGAGGAGAGTTACGGAACCTATTCTTGAGGTGGGGGAAGGTTTTGGGTAGTGAGTCTTGAGTCCTGTAGCCTAAATAAGAGTTCCTAAAATTAACTCAATGAGAAGGGCATAAGACTGAGGTGGTTCTCATCCCTCAACAGCCTACAGAAGCAAACCAAAAGTAAGCCTGTAAATGCCCAAATTCTAAGGACAAACAGCCAATGAGGCTTTCAAATAATGTAACTGCTTGAGCTGTAGCCAATCAAATAATTTCCTTGCTTTGCTTCCACATCTCCTCTCTAAAAATCTTGCCCCTAGCTCCTGTCTACGGAAGGCTCCTAACCAATTCTGGTTTGATACTGCCCAATTTGAAGTGCTTTTCTCTCAGATAAACTCAAAAGTTTTCATATCTCTCAGTTTATCTTTCAACAGAGTTAACAAGGAAGGAGCAGGGGGAAATTTTTCAGGTCAATGGAAAAATAATGCATAGGAGACCTGAAAAGGTTTTTCATGGAGACCTGAAAAAGTTTCATGTTCTTGATAGGATGTGGGAGATAGCTGTCAAACCCCAACTCAGTAAATCTGAAACTACCCGTCATGCCCATCATCCTCTCCAACAGGACTCCTTATCCACTGTTCACCTGTTTTTGTACCACAGGACCCTACAGACTAGACCAGAGATGAGGCCCTGACCCAGAGGCCCAAGAAGCCTGTCCCACCTACACTGTACCCTAACTCACCAACACAGAGATTCTCTCTTAGGAAGTTTGAATATGACACAGAGTTAGGCACACAAAAGCAGAGGCAAAGAAACAAGAGATGCAAAGAGATGAGGCAATAAGGGCCTTAAAGGAACAAAGTGAAAAGAATGAGAGAAAAAAAATCTGTCAAGAACAGGGTAAGAATTAGGGACAGAGACTCAGATGGAAGGTGAAAGACAACTAACTGTGCTCTGAATTCTCCATAGTCTACAGCTCCTGTGTTCACCTGGACAGCAGGAATTATGTATCAGCTGGCCATGGAACCTGACTGCTCAGCTGCTATCTCAAGCTTCCTTACCTCCATGTATGTATAACCTAGTCACAGAAACAGGCAAATGCATACATGCAAACTATCCAAGGTAACCTGAGTGTCTCCATCTCTTGTGACCTACAAGAGCCTTCCACATCCACTCAGTGTGGGCTAGAGTGCCAGGAACCAGTGAGAGAAGGTGAAGGGGCCAGCCATTAGCCTATGAGGTGGCAGTGGCTTTGGGAGTGGTTGGCCCCTACCCAAGAATTTGGACTTTATTTTAAAATTGTTCACATGTCACTGAAACTTCAGGGGATTTCAAGCACAAAAAGCAACAGTCTTATCCATGTATCTTCTGAGATAGCAATGAGGTCTGTAAGGCAGCTGGTTAGGTTATCCTCCCACTTCTAAAATGAGTCATGTTTGGGGTTTTGTTTTATTTTTAGTTTTTTGCTTGAGTTTTTCGTACACAAATGAGGCTGATGGATTGTAAGCATACATAATGACTGTAATATATTTGAACTTCTCAGATGATACTGTGCAATTCCAGAAAATACCGTTATATTCAACTTAAACCGAACATTTATAAAGAAAATATAACAAATGAATGATTGGTTATGTTTCTACTCTATACAACATGAGACAGGAGTCATTCCTGTTGAAAAACGTTTGAGTTATTCTCATTGCCTATAGAACAAAACCCATACAGCTTCAAGAACATTTGTAGTCTCACCACCTACGTCTTCAGCTTCATCTCCTACGGTATGTGTCATTTTTATTTATCAGACACTTACAGAGCAGCAAAACCATCTTGGGAATCTAGGAATAAGATGTATTTTTAAAGCCTCAGCCCTCAGATAGAATTCAATTCGGTGTGCTAATGCAAGGTTAAAATCATGCAATTGTGAGCACTACACCTAATCTAGACTGGCAGATTCACAAGGAAGGGTTCCTGGAGGAGGTGACAGTTGAGACTAGAGAGGTGAGTAAGAGCCATCAGAAAAAAGTGAGAATGGCATGAAAAAATGCACAGAGGAATGAAACAGTTAAATATTGTGGAATGTAAAGAGGGGATGGTTAGGTGAGCTTGCAGGTTGGAGTAGGCAGAGGATAGGACTCAAGAGGCCAGCAAGAGTAGCAGACATTGTTTGGCTGGTGGGATGGTGGATCTGTAAGTGCGGTGGTCTGAATGTTTGTGTCCCCACCCCTGGCTCCCCCCAAAAATATTCAAATGTTGAAATCCTTATTCCCAAAGGGGGTAGTATCAGTAGTAGGTAGGGTCTTTGGGAGTTTCTTAAGTCATGAGGTAAAGGCCTCATGAATGGGGTTAGTGCCTCATCAGAGAGGTTCCAGAGAGACCACCAGTCCCCACCACCATGTGAGGACATAACAAGAAGGCATCAATTATGAACCAGAAAGTGGGCCCTCACCAAAAAACAACCATGCTGGTGTCATAACCTTAGACTTTCCAGCCTCCAGAACTATAAGTAATACATTTTTGTTATTTGTAATCTACCCAGTCAGCAGTATTGTAAGTAACTGGGGATCAGAGCATCGAAATAGTAAGAGAGAGGATGGGTGGGATCACGGAAACATACTCAGGGTGCCTCTTTAGAAACTGACTTGTAATAAGGCAGCAGTGACAACTGTCCATGCCCTCCAGCCAAGGAATGTTGGGGTAGAATGAGCAGTCAGAGGGGATACAAAGGCAGGGAGGGGGAGGGATACATGCCCCACCCACTGACTCAGCCGGCCTTGAAGTTCTTTATATCTTTTCCACTATCTGGGAAAGAAAGCCTTTGAAACTGCTTTCATCCCAAGCCCTTAAAGTCCCGAAAGGACCCATAGTGCCTAAAAGAAGAAGCCCATTAATATCTTTGGGTATTCACTCCCTGTCCTTGAGAGCTAGCACCAGCTTTACCTGTCAATCAATATGTAATTTCTTCACCCTCCCCCATCCCACCAACTATGTAAGTCCTCAGGACAAAGGACTCGCTTAGTACTCTTGGCTCTCTGGCCACCAGGCCAGGTCACCCAGCCTCAGGCATGACCCCAGCACTTGCCACCTTGGCCTTTGGTCACCCTTATTTTCACTGCTTTTATCCTGCTTTGCCTTGAACCTATGCCTTTCAGCATCCCACGCCCACTGTAACTAGGCACATTCTCTTCCATGAGGACAGATCAACAATAAACCCTGCTTGCACGCTAGTAGACTCGCTGATCTCTAATGTTTTATTGCATTGGCGAGAAAGTTACAGAACCCACCCTTGCCCCTGGGGGTCTTGTTATTATATGGTCCTTCTTGCCCACCACCGACAGGAACTGTGGCTCTCAATGCCAGAGTTTGGTAAAAAGGAAAGGAACTATTTATTCAAAAGTTATACAGGTTCAGAATAATGGCAGAATGTTGCCATTAAATCCCAAAGTCCCTTTAAAACACCCATAAACACACACATACAGTCCTGCCTCCCCTTGCCAAACCAGGCCAGTCAAGGGTACCGTCTCTGAAAAAGAAATAGAAGTCTGTAGCTTAGCTGGGCAGATTCCCATCTGTATCCTGGCTTTCTCCAGTTGTCTGTGCTTGGCCAGGCTCCTGCTTTTAATACAAAACCATGGCACTTCCTCATGGCAGGTTGGTGGGAGTCCTTCTGCATCCTTTCAAACAATGTGGCCAAAAGAAAGAGCTCCACAGGGCTGCTATATCCTGCTTTCCTGCTTTCTAAGCTGCATGGTCAAGGGAGCCCCATCTCTACTCCCAAACAGCTTGATAAAAAGCCCCAGCATGGCTGCCAGGCTTGGGTTTAAATCCTGTTGTGGATCCTCCTCTGTAACCCCATTTCCAACTCCTCCCACACTGGGTGTCTGGTTTCTTCTGCCTTTCTCAGCTGCCATTGTTAGTCCAGGTAAGCATGGCCCTGTGGTGTAGGAACCGTCTCCAAGCTGCTCTCCCCAGGGCAGGAAGCCCCTCGGGCTACATCACATCATGGGTTAGAGTCATGCCCATCTCCCTGGCTATGAAGGCAGGTACAGATTTTAATATTACTAAAACACTGGCCAGATTCTTCAGTATGCAAAGTAGCTGTCAATGGCCCTGCACCCCTTCCCTCATTAGCCAAGCAATAGCTGTAGGAGGGTTTAGGATTTTTGAGGGGTACCTTCAGTTCAGCACCCCATTACAAGAAGAACCAAGTTTCTGGGCGTTTCTCCCATAACAGGATCATCAAGAATTCTCACCTCTAGTTTCTTGCTGCTTACAATGAGGGGAATAGCACACAATGGGGAATTGTGAGGGTCTCAGAGGGTGTTGGAAAGGACTAGGCTTGCATTAAAAGATTTGGGTGTAGGTTCAAGGACTGATGGGTTTGCTCTGGATAGGGTGGCACCAGGAAATGGGGGCAATGAGGACACCTGGTCATTTCTGTGGTTTAGACAACGCTCATGTTTGTGTCTCTGTTCAGACATAATTACAGAGTAGTCTTATTTTTGTCTTGATCCAACACAGTCACAGAGTGGTTTTATCAGATGTTGATATTCTGTAAAATCATTTATGTCCAACAGGAGAATGCCAAGGCCTACCTGTGTCAGGCCAGCTCCCAGATGCTAGGGACTGCTTTTGTTTCTCACACACTATTTCTACTAGGTTTGTTGGGCTTGCTTCATAGTACTCAGAGCTCAGTAGTAAAATTTACTCAGAATTCCCAATTCCTTCGTTTTTGGTGGGTTTTTTTTTTTGTACAATTTTTTAAAGATTTTATTTTTATTTTTTATTATATTTTATTGATTATGCTACTAAAGTTGTCCTGATTTTTCCCCATTTTCCCTCCTCCACCCAGTGCCCCCTCTCCCTCAGGCAATGCTTCCACCATTGTTCATATCCATGGGTCATGCATATAAGTTCTTTGGCTACTCCATTTCCTATACTGTTCTTTACATCCCCATGGCTGTTCTGAAACTATTTGTACTTCTTAATCCCTCATTCACCTTACCTCTTCACCCATTCTCCCCCTCCCATGTGGCAACCTTCCAGTAACTAACTTGTTTTTTCTTGCTTTTAAGAGTCTCTCTTTACCTTTAACCTTTCACCTTTTAATAATGGTGTGTCTTCAAGTGGCCTCTTTGCATCCATCATAATTGGGACTCTGTGCTTCCTGGATTTGCCTATCTATTTCCTTCACCAAATTCCAGAAGTTTTCTTTTGCTATTTTTTCAGATAGATTTTCAATTTCTTGTTCTTTCTCTTCTTCTCTGGCACCCCTATGATGTGAATGTTGGACCTCTTAAAGTTTTCCCAGAGGCTGTTTATACCATCCTTACTTTTTTTGGATTCTTTTTTCTTCTTGCTGTTCTGATTGGTTTTTTTTTGCTTCCTTGTGTTCCAAATCATTGATTTGGTTCTCAGCTTCATCCACTGTACTGTTGTTTCCCTGTAAATTGTTCTTTATTTTAATTAGAGTATCCTTTGTTTCTGACTGAATATTTTTTATGCTGCTGAGGTCCTCACTAAGTTCCTTGAGCATCCTTATAAAGTGTTTTGAATTCTGCATCTGATCAATTGTTTATCTCCATTTTGTTTGGATCTTTTTCTGGAGTTTAGATCTGTTCTTTCATTTGGGCCATGTTTCTTTGTCTCCTTGTTTTGGCAGCCTCCCTGTGTTTATTTCTATGTATTAGGTAGAGCTGCACTGACTTTGTGTCTTGGTAGTGTGGCCTAATATAGTAGGTGTCCTGTAGGGTCCAGGGGCACAGCCTCCCATATCACCCAAGCTGGGTACTTGAGGTGTGCCCTTTGTATGGGCTGAGAACACCCTCCTCTTGTAGTTGAGCCTTGGTTGCTGTTGGCAGATCAATGAGAGGGATTTACCCAGGCCAGTCAGCTGCAAGAATTGGCTGTGACCACTGACCACCAATTTCTGCCCCACCCCGTGGAGGATCAGCTGTGCAGGGGCAGAGTGGCAGTGCTCTGACATGGTCTGCTGTCCACTTGGTGCATTAGTCCTGGGGTTTCCTGGGGGGTGCAGGCCAAGGTCAGTTCCCACCTGTGTTTTGCCCGGGGCACCTTGCCTGAGCTGTAAAGCAATCTGAGATGGCTGCTTCTTATGCTGGGTTTAGAGATTCCCAGGTGAAACCAAGCTGTGACTCTAACCTGGCTGCTGCTAAGGTCATTGAAGCCAGCTATTGCTTGTTTGATAGGATTTGGGAGCCAAGGCCAGTCATTCTTATGGAAAAACAGCTTGGATGGGCCCATAAATTGGTAGGGTAGGACCTCTTAGATCTCCAAGGTGGCTCACTCAGTGTTATCCAGGTTGATGGAGTCTCAGATATGACACCAGCCTACCAGCTCTGTGAGGGGAGGGCTCAGCAAAGGGACAATGGTCTCTGCTTGCCCTGATGCCAAACACTTCAGTCTCTCCCTGTATACTACTGGTGCCCTTCAAGCTGCCACCCCAGTGCTGAAGCTCAGAAGTAGCAAGTCTGAGTAGGTGAGTCTGTGTGTGGGTTCCCCAAGAGGAACTACTTAGGGCTCCAGCAGCCTCCTCCACTGACTCAATCCCCGCTGGTTTTCACAGCCAGCAGTTGTGGGGACTTATCTTCCTGGCACTGGAATCCTGGGCTGGGGGGCCTGGTGTGGGTCTGGGACTCCTCATTTCTGAGCTATCCCTCCTGAATTTTTATCCATGTGGGTGTGGGGCCGGACTGTTCTGCACCCGCGCCCCCTCCTCCCAGTCTGGATGGATGTGGTTTCTTCAGTTCTGTAGTCGTCAGTCTTCCGTTCAACTCCATTTCTGACATTCCTGAGTGAAGGTTCTTCTATATTTTAGCTGTAATTTTGATGTGGTTATGTGAAGAGGTGAGCCGTGTCTGCCTTCGTCACCATCTTGACTGGAAGCCCCATTTTTGGTGTTTTTGTTTGTTTTTCCTTGGGGGCCTATATGCAAGCCAGTAAATCCCATTTTGCTCTGCTCTTCCCAGATCTCCCATTTATGAAGTAGAAAGACATGGTTTCACTTGCCAAGTATCTGCTTTGCTGGGAAATGATAAAGTCTGCAGTGCAGTTCATGTTCTCCAGAAATGTCACATAAATAGAGAATATTGACTTTCACCAGAGTTCAGTGCTGGTGCCAGCAAGTTGAGAAGAGGAAGAAGCTTCTGGGAAGCTTCACAAGGCAACTCTCCATACACTGTAACTCATCTCAGAAGCAATTTTGCTTGCAAACATAGCCTCCAAATTCATAATTTATGGATTTTGTAGAAATGCATGCATTCAATACAAATACCTTTTACTTAGCTTCCCAGTCTCCATACTTCACCCTCTTACTCCTCTTCCTTCTTCAATATGCATGTAATGCTCCTCACTTTAACCCCTGTTACAGACTAGTCTCTTTTCTCACATTATAATATTAAAATATTAATAACTACATATCAGTATTGTAACCAGTACTAAAGCTTTCTGCTAAAGCTACAGGATTTTAGGTTCTGTATTTGTGAGGATTCTTTTATTCAACAAATGTTTTGAGTTCCACCACAGTTCCAGGCCCTTGAGGCTACATCAGTAAACAAAATAGACAAAACCCTTGTCTTTTTGGAGCTTATATAATAGTATATGTGGGAAGAAAGACCATAAACAAAATAGATAAGTTAAATATACATAGGATGTTAGTGTGTCATGGAGGAACACTCAGTGAGAAGAGAAATAGAGGTGTTGTAATTTTAAATGGGATGATCAGTACCAGCCTCAATGAAAAGGTGATATCTGAGCAGACATAAAAGAAGTACAATGTGCAGGGAGAGGTTCTGGTGAGACCACAGCCAGTGCAAGAGCCCTTAGGCTCCAGAGTTCAAGGAAGAGTTGGAGACTGGCTGGAGCAGAAAGAACAATGACATTGGAGAGGGAACAGTGCCTATAACCCATCATCGGATTTTGGCTTTTTGTTCTATGGGAGATGGGGCACTATTGGAGAGTTTTAAGTAGGGAGATGAGATATAGCATGTATCTCATTGGAGACAGCCACTTTTGAGTTTTGCTATAAGGGAGAAATGGGGTAATAGCATAAGGGATGGGGGCAGATGACAAGAGAAGGTAAAGTCTATTCTGTTTTTTGGAAAAATAATAGCATGATTTTATGTTGAATGTAGGGCTTGAAATTATCATCATAATTCGTGTCTTTTCTGCTTCCCAAGTACACTGCTTCATTTGACTGCCTTTATGTATTGAGAAGGGGCTATATTTGCTTGATCCACTCATTCAATGAACTATTTAATATACCCTAGTTAAAGGAAATAATTTCTGAAATCTATAAAGAAACTTGAGTTTTCATTTACTGGACATGTAAAGTATCTAACTACAAAACAGCTGACACCAAAGACATGCAAAGAATTGTAAGAAAATATTGTGAACAACTATATGCCAACAAATTGGGTAAATTCCTAGAAACAATATAATCTCCCAAAACTGAAATAGGAAGAATCAGAGAATTTGAATAGACAGATTACAAATAGTGAAACTGAAGCAGTAATAAAAAAACTCCCAACAAACAAACGTCCTGGACCAGATGGCTTCACAGATGAATTTTACCAAACATTCAAAAAAGAGCAAACACCTATCCCTCTTAAACTATTCCCAAAAAATGCAAGGGGAGGGAAGAATTCCAAGCTCATTTTATGAGGCCAGCATCATCCTAATTTCAAAAACAGATAAAGACACTACAAAGAAAGAAAATTACAGGCAAATATTCCTGGTGAACATACAGGCTAAAATCCTCAACAAAATATTAGCAAAGCAAATACAGAACTATATTAAAAAGATCATATACCATGATCAAATGGGATTTATTCCTGTGATGCAAGGTTGGTACAATATCTGCAAATCAATAAATGTGATACACCACATAAACAAAATGAAGGATAAAAACAACATAATCATATCAATAGATGTAGAAAAAGCATTGGATAAAATCCAGCACCCATTTATGTTAAAAACTCTCAGCAAACTGGGAATAGAGGGAACATACCTAAACATAATAAAGGCCATATACGACAAAGCCACAGCCAATATCATACTCAATGGGCAAAAAACTACAATTGTTCCCCTTAAGATCAGGAAAAAGACAGGGATGTCTGCTTTCATATCTCTTACTCAACATACTACTAAAAGCCCTAGCCACAGCAATCAGACAAGAAGAAACAAAAGCCATCCAAATTGGAAAGGAAGAAGAAAACTGTCACTATTTGCAGATGACATGATACTGTATATAAAGAACCCTAAAGATTCCACACACAAAAAAAACTATTAGAACTGATAAATGAATTCAGTAAAGTAGCAGGATACATAATAAATGTCCAGAAATCAGTGGCATTTTTATAGACCAATAATGGACTATCAGAAAGAGAAACTAAGAAAATAATCCCATTCACAACTGCTTCAAAAAGAATAAAATCCCTAGGAATAAATTTAACCAAGGATGTAAAAGACCTGTACTCAGAAAATTATAAGACACTGAAGAAAGAAATTGAAGATACAAAGAGATGGAAGCATGTATCATGCTTATGGATTGGGAGAATTAACATGGTTAAAATGTCCATACTACTCAAAGCAATCTATAGATTCAATGCAATTCCTATCAAGATACTAATGGTATATTTCACAGAATTATAACAAATAATCCAAAAATTCATATGGAACCACAAAAGGCCCTGAAAACTGCAACAATCTTGAGAAAAAAGAACAAAATTGGAATAATCATGCTACCTGATACCAACCTATAATACAAGACCACAGTAATCAAAACAGCATGATACTAGCATAAAAAACCGATACATAGATCAATGGAACAGAGAGCCCAGAAATAAACCCTTGCCATTGTGGTCAATTAATATTTGAGAAAAGGGGCAAAAACATAATGAGGTAAAGAAAGTCTATTCAATAAATGATGTTGGAAATACTGACAGGTATGTACAAAAAAAGTGAAACTAGACCACCTTCTTACACCATACACAAGAATAAACTCAAAATAGATTAAAGAAAAATGGATCAAAGATTTAAATATTAGACTTCAAACCATAAAAATCCTAGAAGAAAATGTAGGAAGTAAAATCTGGAGCATTTCTTATAGCAACACTTTTTTATATATCTCCTCAAGGCAAGGGAAACAAAGAAAAAATAAACAAATGGGACTCCATCAAACTAAAAGTTTTTGCACAGCAAAGGAAACCATCAACAACATGAAAAGACAACCCACTAAATGGAGAACATATTTGCTGATACATCTGATAATGGGTAAATATCCAAAGTTTATAAAGAACATATACAACTCGACATCATAAAAACCCAAACAATCCAATTTTTCAAAAGGGCAAAAAGACCTAAATGGATACTTCTCCACCAACGACATACAGAAGGCCAATAGACATGTGAAAAGATGCTCAACATCACTCATCAGAGAAATGTAAATAAAACCACAGTGAGATACTACCTCACACCTATCAGAATGGCTATCATCAATAAATCAATAAACAAGTGTTGAAGAGAATGTGTAGAAATGGGACTCCTCATGCACTGTTGGTGGGAATGCAGTATAGAGATACCTCAAAAAATTAAAAACGGAACTCTTTATGACCCAGTGATTCCACTTCTGGAAATTTATCTCAAGAAACCCAAAACACTAATTCAAAAGAATATATACACCCCCATGTTCACTAATGCTGTGTGCAGCATTATTTATAGTAACCAGGCTTTGGAAGTAGCCCAAGTGTCCATCAGCAGATGAGTGGGTAAAAAAGCTATTGTACATTTACACAATGGAATACTATTTGGCCATAAAAAAGAAGGAAATTTTACCCTTTGCAACAGCATGGATGGACCTGGAAAACATTATGCTAAGTGAAATAAGCCAGTCAGAGAAAGATAAGTCCCATATGATTTCACTCATATGTTGAATCCAATAAACGAACAAGCAAAATAGAGACAGACTCATAGATAGAAAGCAGTAGACAGCTGTTGAGGGGTTGCAGGGACCTGGGGAAGGCAAAGGGAGAAAAAGAGTAAGAAAAGAAAAACTCATGGACAGGAACAATAGGATGTCGATTGTCAGGCAGGAGGTGGTGGGCCGTGGGGAAGTGGGAGGTGGAGGAAGACTTGACTGGGGTTGGTGACTACACAATATAGTGTACAGATGATGTGTTGTAGAATTGTGCATCTGAAACCTGTAGAACTTTTTAACCAGTGTCACCCCAATAAATTAAATTAAAAGGAAAAAATTTTGAAAACAAATACATGTTATAAACCAAAAAGAAAAATTGATTTATTAAAAAGCTCTCTCAATTCATTATCATTCACTGCAACTTTTTTCCGTAATAGAAAAGTAAGAAAACATGCCATGGACCAACTACTTGCTAAATAACTACAGTGGTCAATTATTCAAAATGTTCCTTCAGTAAATTTTATGACTATGGCTCAAGAAATTAATGTTCAACTCATTTATATAACCTGAATATTTTTAAGATGATATTAAACTTTTTATAAAACTGTCCCTGCATTTATGAGTTAACTGTTCTTTTAGACAAGATTAATTTACTTTCTTTTCTCTTTTTACAGAATTACTCATTTCATTGTTTAGTAAAAACAATGTCAGCTGTAAGGGATTTTTGCATAATTGGCCACCTGTTTCAAGGTAATGATCACAGGTTGCACCCTGAAAGTGTTTCATTAGCTTCCTCCTTCAGGGACCATGAAATAGGTAATATCCAGAATTGTCCGCATCTTTTTGAGGTAATGTAAGTCTAAAGCTTTCATTGAAGAGACCATTGGTTTAAAAAAAAAAAAGCTTTTCGGGGTTTGTATTTGGAATTTGAATACAGTTACCAAGAATCTCACAGTTGCTATGTAATGGACCTGGAATCAGAAAACCTGGATTCAAATCTGAGCTCTGCCCAATACCAGCCCAGTACTCTAGACAAGGTACTCAAAGGCTCACTTAGCTCAAATGCAAAATGAAAAGAACCCTTGCCTCTCTGCTATGGTAAGAATGCAATGATCACTCTGTAGGCTTTCATACCTAGCCATCAGCTGCCCCAGACATAGGTCAGGTCAAGTCGTTCCCCTATTTCCTCAGTAAAGAGCTCTTTATACAGTGCTATTTATACCCTTATAGCTGCCTCTCTAGAGAAACGGTAGGACTTCGGAGTTAACCTTGTATATAATCTATTAAGGGGGAAATATTTTGTTTTGATTCCAGTGACATGTCAAAAGCTTACACCACTATTTCTCTTGAGGGGGGGATGGGATGAGAAATGGGACCTCATTTTATGGATCACTGGTATGCATTTTATTTTAATAACTGACTTCTGTTTCAAAGTTATTGAGATACTTTTGATATACCATACTATTACATCATAACCAATAGTACTTCATCATGGATATACTTAACTCTTTTTAACCCAAATGGAAAACTCCCA
Organism: Macrotus californicus; assembly: GCA_007922815.1. Classification (NCBI taxonomy): domain Eukaryota; kingdom Metazoa; phylum Chordata; class Mammalia; order Chiroptera; family Phyllostomidae; genus Macrotus; species Macrotus californicus. The sequence continues at coordinate 12,625 of VMDR010012950.1, read as the reverse complement.
TTATGTTTGCTATATGCATAAACATACTAATGTTCATATGTATTTGTGATTATAAAAGTTTATGAACTTTGATAAAGTACACAAAAAACCACCTTGTTTATATTATCTTGGAATTTTATCTTGCAAGTCCGTTTTTTCAAAACTGAAAATGTTGAACATAGCCAAGGTCCAGTCACTTTGAACCTCAGTCTAACTGTTAGGTATTAATAAGATTAGTTACAATTTGTAAGTACTGACCATATACCATGCAGTCTGATAGGATTTGTGGGAGAGAATGAGACTTTCCTCTACCCTGGAGGTTCTTTTTGCTGCTCTAGCAGTCAAATAGACATGAGAGAGATTAACAAGAGAAAATAACCACCTAATTCAAGTTCTTCTAGGCAGTTAAAGGAGGTCAGAAGTTTTTGTTGGGCTGGAATGGTCTTGGTTTTGTTCAGCTCAAAACTATCTGCATACCACAGAGGCACATGCTGGGACGACTGGTTCTAAATCCCTGGTCTCTATATAAACTCCAGTCTTTACAATCATCCTTCACAGCAGATGTTCTTATCTCTATTTTATAGCTAGCCGAGACTGAGGGAAGTTAAATTTGTTCAAGGCCACACAGCCAGTAAGTGGTAGAACCCGGCTCCACATCCAGGTTTATCAGTCCTTAGAGACCCAGTGAACTACCTGCCACCTACCTTTCCTAGAAAAGATCAAAGCACATATTGCTATAAAAGTGCTCGTTGAATTGAAACGCCCTATTATAAACTGGAATTATTATTGTTACTACTCTCTACCAGTATAAATAATTTACAAACAGGTTCGTGGTTTACCCCTCAGGGCCTGGGAACCCTGAAAGAACAAAAGGTTACACTTCAAGCTCCCTTTCATCTCCTCTTGGAATTTTGCCTTGACCTCAATTTCGCCTGAACAGACCTGATAAACAACATTAAAGAACAGATATCCAAAGGCTGCTAGGTGCTACTCAAAGTCAGTTTCCTGCACTCGGGAGTCCAGGACAAAAAGATCTTGTGTTTTTCCTTGAAATGTGGACAAAATACTTTCTTGGGCTGACTTCTCACCCCTTCGTTTGCGGTTCGCATGGACAAGCGGAAATGGAGCGGTCACAGAAACGTCGACATAAACTCGTGCTTTCGAAACCACGCTGATACCGAGCGCCAGTTCAACCTGATGAAGGCAAACTTCGGTCCCTTTTCAAGGATATGGTGTAAAACTTAGAGCTGATTTTCCTCTCTGAAAATGTTGTTAACTCGCCCCACGTACTTAAGTATAACTCTCGAAGTTATCCACCTTCGGTAGAATAAACTTATTGGAAATACCACGAAAAGGTTCCTGGTACTGCTGCATATGAGGGGCAAATTGGGGCAAAGCGGGGCACTTTCAGTGGGGCCTAAAAGGCACTTCGTTCTCCCCACCCCGCCCCACCCACTTAATCTGCGAGATGCTCGACGTGGCTCCCTCGCCTCTGAAAAGGAAGCCGGAGAATGAAGTCCAGGTGGGGCTGAGAGCTCTCATTCGCCCTGCCAGATCTGGACCCGGGAACGTGCTCAGTCCCCATCAGCTGAACCCGGGACTACTACAGCAGGCTCATTTGCGTAAGAAAGAAAGGTCGCCCCAGTTTCCAAGAACCCGGATCTCCGAGCACCGGGAATGCGACTTTCTCAGCTGCTGGGACTTACTTTTCGCCTACCGGGTGGACCCCTCTCCCTTCCCCTAGAACGCTCTCCGCCCTGGGCTCCCACTGTGGGGTTCGACCAGCTGGGCCAATTTCCGCCCGCGCTGCGCGCGTGGGAGAAAGGGGAGAGGGCGCGAGAGGCTGAGCCTGAGCACCTAGCCCTTACCTCGGAAGGCGAGATCTCGAACACGCCTGCGATCTTGCTGTAGAGCTCCTGGATGCTGGAGAAATTCTCCACTCGGCCCGTGGCGCTGCCGTGTGCTAGCTGCGTGTGGAAAACCATCCTGGGTCGGGGAACCAGGGGCGCCGGGAGGCTGCTGCCGTACGCGCCCGCCTGCTCACCCTCCACCAGCTGGTAGGTCTCCTTGGACTTGCCTTTCTTCTTTACCCGCAATCCCAGGGGCATCTTGCCTGGCCGAGGGCGGGGGACCACTTGCGCTGCGGACAGCCGCCTCCGAGACTGGGCACTACGGACTTTGCACTTGAGGCCCCCGGGCTCCGTGCAGGTGAAAACGGCCGCTGGACCAATGACAGAGGTGCTTCCGCCTGGTCGCTCCCGGGCAGGTCCCTTTCCTCCACCCGGGCAGCAGCATCTGGACCGTGAGCGGCCGTCTGTCATCCCTCCGGATGAATATGGAGGGAAGAAATGTACCAATTCCCGCCTCTCATCCCCAGGTTTCTCCCCAACTCCCATTACCTTCTTTTAACATGGCTCGATTTCCTTAAAGCTTTGGGATGCTGAAGCAACAGAGTAACACATTTTAGAATACAAACATGCTGGCCTTTGGGGAGCCACTGGGGAAATGAATTTTAGTTCAAGTCCACCTTCATCTGCCTTCTCTGTGCCTTACACCCTGCAGGGCAGAATTGGAAGAAAAAGCTTTGAGATTAAATTCATGTTCAAATACCCTCAATACCTCTCAGTAACCTTTTTTTACTTTTTCCTGGGAAGATTTCTCTCTCAAATGTTCAGCACCTTCCCCAAGGTATTTGCTCCTCTTCCACCCTTCCTGGTCTCTGCAGTGGACCCTGCCTGAGGGTCCTACAGAGGAAGTCACCTCCATTCAGTGTGATGTGTGAGCTCCCTTAATTCCCCACCCCTGATCTGTAGCTACACCCAACTCCCCTCTCCAAACTGGGAAGAAATATCTTTTTTATTTGACCCTTGATTTGCCCTCACTCCTTAATGGATCTATATTTGTAAACTATCTGTTGCCCCTTGTCTTTCCCCACCTGATGCTTCACTGATGGTCAAAAGCCCAAATCTCTTACGCTGTTTTCAAGTCCTGCATTCCTGCAGTTAGTTGCCTCTAGCTACGTTTTCACAACAAAGCAAATGAGTCTTGAATTATTAGCTGTATTTCCTTACTTCCTCTTTACTCTTCTTTACTCTTTGACATGCTTTGAGCAGACTTTGTCCCCACACTCCAATGAAATTGCTCTTAACTCTGATCAGTACTTCTTAATCATCAGACATGATTCACTCTTTTCAGACTCTATCGCACTTCACCTTTAAGAGTATGTGACTGCAATAACCATTTCATTCCTAAATCAAGCCTTTATTGTGGCTTCTCTCCCTTGTTAGGAGGGTGGGTGACTTGGGCTGTGAAAGAATACACAAAGAGAATAAGTGCTGGGGACAAACTCAGAAGAATACAACGGCAGTCAGGTTTCAGAAGGTCCCAGGCCTGCTGGGCACATGGTGCCACAGTAGCCAATGGGGCCGGTTTTGTCCTTTCATACCTCTTTGCTCCTCTACAGACACTATGTTCTCCAAGGCTAGTTTTCTTTGGCCGTCTTCTCTTTTTTGCAGGCTACTCTCACCAAATGACCACATCTATTCTCTTGGTTTCAGTACTTGACTTTGGTTTTTTGTTGTTGAACTCCAGTTTTATACCCACAGTTCAGTCTGCCAGAAAAGGAATCTACTGCGGAACTCAGATTGAGACTGTACAAACACATCCTTTCTCCGGAAAGCTTCTTTTTTTTACTCCTGATTTTACTAGTTAGTGGCCCAGACCAAAAATCTTTGAGTCATCATACCAAGTTTTTCCCTTTTCCCTCACCTCTCACATCAATTCAGTTCTGAAAATTCATGTTTCTCAAATTAAGGTTAGCAGATGTGCTGGCAGAGGGGAGGGGAGCTATTTTCTTTAGAGTAACTTGAAAATGTTTGAGTTTTATGTTTCTATGACTTAAAAAAATAATATAAACATATTCTGGTTCATACTCACTGAAAATGGAATGTTGCTACAGGATCTCAGGGCCCGAATTTGCCTTTGTGTTTATGATTGCTGCAGCACCAAATGGTATTACCTTAATTATCTCAGGCTAATGAGAAAAGAGTAGAGAAAACCTAAGTAAATGATGCATTCCCATCAAGTGAGAGTCAAGTAACTTTTCCATGTAGTGTGTAGATAAAAAGTTTACTGAAGCTTGATCAAAGAAAAGTAGGAAGAGAAGTGAGTTATCATAGGGTATATGGCAGGTATATTGTCAATGCCTAAACAATACAAGGGAACATAAGGGGGTGTGCAATTAAGAATAACTCCAAATAGAAGAATGTCTGTAATCTGTGTCAAATAAAATATCAAATAAATAGGGCAAAGGTATTGGCATAGGGTAGGAACATTAAATTTTATAGCATTTCAATCCCCTTTTATTTCTTTTTTTATTTTCCCTTTAATTTCTAAATCCTGTTTTTCTTTGCCTAGAAAGTTAAACTTTCCCTCAAGGCTTACATTAAGTTCACAATTACTGTAGATCTCACTTAAGGAACAGGCTATATCATCTGTAGTTACAGAAGGAAACAGATGGTATACTGAAGAATATTTGGTGATTGTTTAATAAAAGGATTGGCAGGTGGTGGTCAAGGTATATTCATAACATAATCTGACCCAATATTACCATTAGATATGAGCAACAGGCATGCCTGCTCCAGCCCTACAAGGTATACAAAACCCTACAAGGTACAGAGTCCACAGGGTCAAGGGGCATGGCCACCTAGAATTCCTGCCCTTCCTTCTAGACTATGTTCTGGATACCTAGGATCCTGAATTTCCCTACCCAAATGGCCCCAAATCTGCTTCCAGAAACTGCGTAGGCTTTCCCAGGGTCTAGGCAACCAGCATCACTGGTGTGCACAACCCTATGCCTAGGGGGCAAACAAGAAGCTGCTCTTTGCCAGGGTGGAAAGGAAGAGTTGTAATTGACCAAACCAGGGCCCATCCACATACCACCTTGATAGACACCCCAATAATTAGTGTTGAAGGAAACAGGTTTTTATTTATAGGATTCCAACCTTGGGGATACTGAGAGCACTCTTGCTCAGAGCCCTTTTCTCCCACAAGACCCAGCACTTCCGTTACTCCCCACCAGGCTATAAGCCAAGAACATGCCCAAAAGTTCCCCATATTCTTGTCTGTTCTTAAGCCGGCTGCGCAAACAGTTCTCCACCCCCTCTGGAAGGCACATTTGTGGGTTTCAGAATCTTCATCCTCTTGCAGCTGCTCTCTTCTTCAGGATCTGGGGTACATTGTCCTCAGCCTCCATTTAGTAGTTCAGAAATCATGTGCTGTGTAACACTGGATCATGGTGGAGTCCAGGGAGGCACACATCCAAAGAGAGTGACTTCTCTGTACATCCTTTAGAGAAACAGAAGTCTACATTCCTGGTCACAGTTCAGTTTCAAAGCATCCTTTGCAAATCCAGGCTTGGTTAGGCAGGTTCCCACACAGCTCTATTAGTTCTCTCCTTACACCCATTCCTCAGCCCACATGGATGCCTTCCTCACTACCCCAGACTTGAGGCGGCATGGAGGAATCCTGAATCCCAGCCAGCATGGCTTCTACCTTACACATCAGCCCTCATGGCAGTCCACTTCACTACAAACTGCATAGAGGCTTGCTGCTTCCTCTCTCAGACCTTATGGCCGAATCCCCCTGCTTCATGGCTTCTTCCTCACAGCTGCCTCCCTACTCTTTCAGCTCTCATGGTGGAATTCCCTTCTTTTTCAGTCTGACCTTATTTTAAATGCTTGGCCCGAGGCTTCTTACATATCCTCATATCCAGCCCCTCCTACAATATGGTACTTATGCCAGTTCCCCTGTATTTTTTACCTTCTTTTGGCTGCCATCTTTAGTCAGGGCAAGAGTTCTCAGTGATACATGGATATCCGCCACCCTGCCTCTTGCATAGGTGTGTATAAGCTCCCCCAGTTATGTCATGAGTCACTATACATTTTGAAAGTCAGTACACCTTTTGCTCTGGGCAGCAGCACAGTTAACTTGCCTTTTGTTATGTAAAGTATCTTAAGCAGTATCAACCGCTCCCCCTTCCCCCAATTGAGGGCTGTGGGGAATTTCTCCTGTATTTTGCGGACTCCTGCTTTGTATCCCATTACAGAGCAGCAGAGCAGAACTGGGTAGGAAAAGAATGGGGTAAACAGCAGGCAGAAACCTGTTTATCCCCATGTCTACATTCCAGTATAGAACTCTGATGAACTGTAAATTTGCACTTGGCCTTTCAGATCATTATGAAAATAATTGGTCAAAATAGGAGAATAGAACATATTATTTGACAGTTTGTTTTTAAGCAGTTAGTTTCCAATAGTTAGGATATGGTATCTGGGCCTCCATTTGTACTCATGACCCAGGTCCCATAAACGAGAATGACCTTTCTCCTCCCTCCCTCAGATCACCTACCCAAACTCAATGTCAAACTTAATCAGATGTTGGGGTTGGGGGGAGTCTCTGTTGATATGGCCCAGGCTGCAGATGCCTCCAGGAAACACCAAATTAGGCACACCAGCCTACCCAATTCCTCATTTCCCTAAATTCCTAATGTACATCTATTATACTAGAAACGGTTCTTTACAGCAGAGTTTTGTATTTGCAAGTATGCCGACTTTTTTCACTTATGGTGAATTGTCTACCTAACCACACAGTTCTTTGTATGGGAGGAAGAAACGTTCCTCTGCCATCGGGGTTCTTCTGGCCGGCCTAATAATCAAACAGGCATGAGACAGATTGACAAGAGAAAATAACCACATTTAATACATAGGTACACATGGGAACCCCACATACATGACAGGTTCAAAGACAAAGGGAAAAGGAAGTATATGTAACATTCTGAGCTAAGGGTCACCTTGGGACTTCAGGGGTGAGGAAGGAAGAAGATAAGAAGAGCAGATGTTCAGTAATTGGGAAGTTTGCCACGCACTATAGATGGGTCAAGAATAGCTATCTCCAATAATCTCTGATTATGGGCAAGTCCCCTAATTCAAATTCTTCTAGGCAGTTAAGGGGGCTGGAGGGAGTTTCTTTCCAGCCTGCAGGGTCTTGATTTCCTTAGCTCAAAAGTGCATCTTGAGAGTGACTCATTCTGAATCCCCGCAGTAGAAACCATGTTTCATGTTTCTCTTGACTACCCTCTCCAGATTCTCATATAGTATTATGCATGTAATAGATAACAGTAAATAAATATGATTGGATAAAATAAAGTGACCTTTGTTCCTACCGAAGATAAATGAATTAATGACAATTAATCAAAAGTGTTGTCTTCACTTTATATCTAGGTGTACAGTTCAACCCAGATTGTTGATCCACAGTGTTGCCACTCAGTGGCATTTGGTGTTTCTAACAGCCTAAAAATATCAACTACAAAATCATATATGTATGAGTCTAAAAAAATACTAGGATTAAATTAATATAACCTTATATGTCTGCCAAAAGCAATAATATTGCCTTATTTATAAGAAAACATGTAGTCATCAAATGAATCATAAGATAAATTACTAACTTGTTTTTCCCAGCAAATATAACCTCTAATTATGACGTGTAACATTAGTGCTGAAGAAATGCACACTGTCCACAGCCCTCAGTACCCTTCCCATCTTCTACCCCAGCATGCATGTATCCAGTAAGCAAGTAGTTTTTTTTGGGGGGGGGAGAAACAGGATTTGTTAAATTGTCTGCAGTTATCTCTGAAACTAAAGACAGCATGTTTTATAGTTGCATGGCAACAATAAACAACTGAAGATGACCAGTGGGCAAGGAAGTAACCCTTAAGTAGCTGAAATGTAAAGACTTTAAGGACTAACTGGAACTAGAGAGCTGGAAAATGGGAAGAGGAAATGGAGGTGAAGTGATATAATGGGAAGTATAAAATTAATAATCAGTAAATAAGTAGGTGTTTATCGAGCACCTACTGTGTGTCTAGTTTAATGCTCAATATTTCACACGCATTATTATCCATGGATACTTGGAGAAAACTGTCTGGCAAAGAATCCAAATTCTTCTGCATCTCCAAGATTATGATAAATAAAACAGTACAGAAGCAAGAACAGAAAGCTAATTTAATGTGAGTGCCTCTACAATAACATAAATATGGAAGGACTGCATGGGATTTAGAAAGCAGCCGCATTCAAAAGTCACATTTTAATCATTCAAGAACCGCATACAAAACTGAACAGAGTAACTAGTTGACATAAGCCTTTGATGATTCTTTCAGATTTGGGCAAATAATTTACTTTATACTGAAAATAAAATAAATAGTGAAATAGTGAAATTAAATAGTAAACTTAATTTTAGTCTACTTCATATCTCACATTTTACTCCTCCCTTCTCTTACTCCATTTTACCTTCTTCCTTCCTCTTCTTATTTTTGTTTTAAATTTTATTTTTTCCCTTTCTATGCCTTGTTTCCATTCTATACTCTCATTATTTCCCCTCCCTCCAGCCTCTCAAAACCATTTTCCTCGCCATTAGTCATCCCACATTCTTTTTCCCTTTCTTACAATATCCTTATTCTCTCTCCAACTTTATTCATCTTTACTCCTTTGGTTGTTGATATGGTGGTTGGTGTTGCATTTCTTCAGTTTTATTCCCAGAGGTTCACTATTTTGTATTTCAAATCTCAAATTTTACTGTTCCCCTCTCCTACTCAATTTTGCCTTCCTCCTATCCTTTCTTTTTGGTTTTAAATTTTATTTTTCCCCTCTCTTAGCCTGATTTTCATTCCTCACTCTCTTATTTCTCATTATTTCTCTTCCCTCTACCCTCTCAAAATCATTTTCCTTTCCGTTAGTCATCTCATATTTGTTTTCCTTTCTCATAATAGCCTGAATCTCTTTCCACCTTTATTAATATTTGCTCATTTGTTGTTGATAGTGTGGTTGTTCTTAGGGGTTATTTTTGCAGGTGTAGGTTTTGCTTCCTGGGTTATTTTGTTTTGTTCAGGCAGCAACTGTACAACAACATACAAGACATGGTTGGTGGTGTGACTTTCAGTCAGCCAACCAGAGGGAAGAACTGAACAAAAACTGACCCAACAACAACCAAAACCCTATTACAACAAGAGAGCCCACATAATAGCATAAAGTCAAGAGAATCCAGCTCAGGACATCAAGGAGATGGCACCACTAACTCCCACAAGTCTCCTACCACAGAAGGCCCCCTACAAAGACAGAGAGTCAAAGCAGATCAATCTAATATGCAGAAACAAACAAAATGAGTCACCTAAAATGAAGAGGCAAAGAAACTACCCCCACTGAAAGAAAAAGAGGAATCCCCAGAAAAAGTGCTAAGTGAAATTGAGGCAAGCAACCCATCAGACATAGAGTTCAAAATAATGGTTCTAAGGATGCTTGAGGAGCTCAGTGAGAGCTACAAGGAACTTACTGGGAACTATATCAGCATGAAAAAGGACATAGAAACTATAAATGAGAGCCAGGAGGAAATGAAGAATACAATATCAGAAATGAAGAATAGGCTAGAAGAAATTAAAGGCAAGCTAGATGAAGCAGAGAATTGAATCAGCAAGTTGGAGGACAAAGTAGAAGAAAACACCCAGACATAGCAGCAAAACAAAAAATGACTCAAAAAGAATCAAGATAGTTTAAGAGAGTTGCAGGACAACAAGAAACATAATAATATTCACATCATAGGGATACCAGAAGGAGAAGAAAAGGAGCAAGGGATAGAAAACCTGTTTGAAAAATTAATGACAGAAAATGATAGAGAGATATATATCTATTGGTTCTATTTCTCTGGAGAATCCTGACTAACATGCTATATACAATGATTTACCTAATAAGGCTAATATCTTCCAAATACAGTCAGTCAACTAGCACTCTGATTTTTTTCCTAAGAAAAGGAAAAACTTTAGATTTTCTGAAAATATGTTACATGATTTTGGAAATTATACACACAGACCACTTAATGCAAATTAATTTTCTAATAATTTCTAGTCTTTATAAGAACAGTTATTAGACAATTTCCTTGCTGGTACCTTAGAGATATATGTATGTGGCCCATTAAATTATATCCCAGAAGCTCATCTTGGACTGATATAACAGTAATAAAGAGGATACTTTTTTAGTTTTTTAACTTTTTTGAGATAACTGCTTTCCACAGTGGCTGTACCAATCTGCACTCCCACCAACAGTGCAAAAGGGTTCCGCCTTCCTCCACAGCCTCACCAGCATTTATTTGTTGACTTATTGATTGTAGCCATTCTGACAGGTGTAAAGTGATATCTCATTGTGGTTTTAACTTGCATCTCTCTGATGGCTAGTGAGGTTGAGCATCTTTTCACATGTCTATAGGTCACCTCTATGTCCTCCTTAGAGAAGTGTCTATTCAGGTCTTTGCCCATTTTTAATTGGATTGTTTGGGGGGTGTTTTTGGTGTTGAGTTTTATAAGTTCTTTATAAATTTTGGCTATTAACCCCTTTTCAGAATATGTATTGGTGAATATGTTCTCCCATTCAGTATGTCATCTTTATATTTTGTTGATGGTTTCCTTTGCTGTGCAAAAACTTTTTAGTTGGATATAGTTTCATTTGTTTATTTTTTCCTTGACTAAGGAGATATATCAGAAAAAAATATTGCTTTGAGCAATGTCCAAGATTTCACTGCCTATGTTTTCTTCTAGGATTTTTATGGTTTCAAGACTCAAAATTAAAAATGGAACTGCATTATGGTCAGTGATTCCAATTCTGGGAATTTATCCAAAGAAACCTTAAACACTAATTCAAAAGAATACAGGCAGGCAACATAGGGAATATAATCAATAATATGCAGCCCTGGCTGGTGTGGCTCGGGATTGAGTACCGGCTTGCAAACCAGAAGATTACTGGTTCGATTCCAAGTCAGGGCACATACCTGGGTTGCAGGCCAGGTCTGCAGTAGGGGGCACATGAGAGGCAACCACACATTGATGTTTTTTTCCCTCTTTTTCTCCTTCCCTATCCCTGCTCTATAAAAATAAATAAATCTTTAAAAATTATAATAAAATTCTAGGAACTATGTATGGTGTCAGATGAGTGCAAGATTTATCAGGATGATCACTTAATAAGTTATATAATATTTAATCACTGGGGTGGATATCTGAAACTAATAATATATGCCATTGTAATTAAAAAATAAAAATGATTTAAAAGTGGAAAAATAGGACTTCTGGCCAAGATAGAGACGTAGGTAGATACACAGTGCCTCTTTGCACAACCAAAAGAAGGAAAACAACAAATTTAAAAACAAAAAACAACCAGAACTGCCAGAAAATCAAACTGTATGGAAGTCCAACAACGGAGGAGTTAAAGAAGAAACATTCATCCAGACTGGTAGGGGAGGTGGAGATGGACAGCCAGGGCAAAGAGGACTCATGGCAAGGCAGCAGCTGGAGGCCTGCGCAGAGCCACATTTGCATGCAGATAAACTGGGAGAGACAACTGGGGGGCAAAACACACCACACAACCCAGGGTTCCAGCACAGGGAAATAAAGCCTCAAAACCTCTGACTGAAAAAAACCTGTGGGGGTTGGGGCAGCAGGAGAATCTCCAAGCTTCATAGGAGAGTTCACTGGAGAGACCCACAGGGTCCTAGTATGTAGACAAACCCACCCACCCAGGAATCAGCACCAGAAGAGATCAATTTGCTTGTAGGTAGTGGAGGAAGTTACTGAAAGCCAGCGAGAGCCCAGCAAGCAGCATTGTTCCCTTTTGTACCCCTCTCCCACATACAGTGGACGTGTGTTGCCAGGCCTTGGCAAATAACAAGGCTCCACCCCTTACTACATAACTGGCTCACTGAGACAAAAAAAAAAAAAAAAAAAAATGACCCAAATGAAAGATCAGATCAAAGCTCCAGAAAAAATACAACTAAGCAATGAAGAGATAGCCAGCCTATCAGATGAATAATTCAAAACACTAGTAATCAGAATGCTCACAGAAATTACTGAGTTTAGTCACAAAGTAGAGGAAAGAGTGAAGGCTATGAAAAGTGAATTTAAGGAAAATGCACAGGAAACCAACAGTGATGGGAAGAAAATTGGGACTCAAATCAACAGTTTGGACCACAAGGAAGAAATAAACACTCAGCCAGAAAAGGATGAAAAAACAAGAATTCAAAAATATGAGGAGAGGCTTAGGAACCTCTGGAACAACTTTAAATGTACCAACATCTGAAGCATAGGGGCGCCAGAAGGAGAAGAGGAAGAGCAAGAAATTGAAAACTTATTTGAACAAATAATGGAGAACTTCCCTAATCTGGCAAAAGAAATACACTTCCAGGGAGTCCAGGCAGCTCAGAGAGTCCCAAAGAAGTTGGACCCAAGGAAGCATGCACCAAGGCACATCATAATTACATTACCCAAGATTAAAGATAAGATGAGAATCTTAAAAGCAGCAAGAGAGAAGGAGACGGTTATCTACAAAGGAGTTCCCATAAGACTATCAGTTGATTTCTCAAAAGAAACCTTGCAGGCAAGAAGGGGCTGGAAAGAAGCATTCCAAGTCATGAAAGGCAAGGACCTCCATCCAAGATTACTCTATCCAGCAAAGCTTTCATCTAGAATGGAAGGGCAGATAAAGTGCTTCCCCAATAAATTCAAGTTAAAGGAGTTCATCATCACCAAGCCCTTATTATATGAAATGTTAAAGGAACT
>VMDR010012949.1:0-25717 GCA_007922815.1 Macrotus californicus | reverse complement strand
TTTTTCATTTATTTTATATTTAAAATATTTATATTAACACTGGTAATTTTTTTTCTTTGTGGGGATTTTTACTATTTATTTTTAATTACATTTTTGGAGTGACACTGATTACTCAAATTATATAGGTTTCAAGTATACAATTCCATAACACATCAGCTGCACATTGCATTGTGTGTTTACCACCCAAAGTCAAATCTCCTTCTGTCACCATATAGGCTGGGGCCAAAGTAGTTTTATGGCTGTAAGTTTATTCTTCTATGATTATTAATTGTTTTATTTTCCATGGGAAAAACTGTAAACCTACTTTTGCCGATCCCTGTATGGAGACAAAAGACCTGGCTTTGGGTGGTAAACACACGGTGTAATACACAGGTGATGGATTATAGAACTATATACTTCAAACCTATATTATTTTATTTTTTAGTTTATTTTCATATTATTTTTCCCATTACCATTCATTCTCCTTACAACCCCCCTCCTCTCCGTAATCACCACCCTATTGTCCATGTCCATGAGTCCTTTTTCCTTTTTGCTTGATCTCTCCACTTCCTAACCCCCTCATCCCACTTCCTTCCTCTCTAGTGACCATCATACGGGTGTCCGTGTCTATGAGGTTTTGTTTATTTGTCTTGTTTGTTCATTTGTTGCTTCCCGTTTTATATCCTACATGAGTGAAACCATATGGTTCTTGACTTCTACTGTCTGCCTTACTTCACTTAGCATGATTTTCTCAAGATCCATCCATTTTGTCGCAAATTTCATCTTTTCTTATGGCTGAGCCATATTCCATTCCCTTACATATATGTACTACATCTTCTCTATCCAATCATCTGTCGAAGGACACTTTGGTTGTTTCCATGCCTTGACCACTGTGAACAATGCTGCAATGAACATGGGGGTGCATATATCTTTGCAAATAAATGTCATCAAATTTTTCGAACAGATGCCCCAAAGAGGGGTTGCTGGGTCATATGGTAACTCTATTCCTAATTTTTTGAGGAGCCTCCACACTCTTTTCCTTTGTGGCTGTACCAGTTCACACTCCCACCAGCAGCGACTGAGGGTTCCTTTTTCTCCACAACCTCTCCAACACTTGTTATTACTTGTCTGGTTGATAACAGCCTCTCTAACAGCTTGAGGTGGTATCTCCTTATAGATTTGATTTGTATTTCCCTGACAGTTAATTGAAGTTGAGCATCTTTTCATATATCCATATGGTTTCTTAGAAGAAGTGTCTGGGCTTTAATTCCACATCCCCTTAGTTTCCACACACAGTTTATGGAATCTGTCTTCTCCTCACTGTTGTCCTTAAATAGATTGGCCTTTTCCTGAGTGTTGAATCTACCTGAACCCCCAATCTGATTCCAAATATGTGAACTTCTGCTCCTTCCTGCCTCCAGGCCTTGCAGTGAGAAGCAGCACATTAGAGCGGCTAGAGCCACAGTTTGGCTCTCCCATGGGAGGGGCCCTTGTCCTGAGATCCCACCTTTGCACTGGCTGAAAGACACAGTCACCAAGCAGACAGAACCCTAAGCAAACTCTGGTTGCGTATCTTTGAAACATACTTGGTTTGGCTTCTTATAAAAGTCCCTATATTTGCCACCAAAGGATGCCTTCCAACTGATTGATTTTTTTATGATGCTATTTACACAACCAGCCATAATTTGCTTTAATCAGTTTTATGTACATTACAGGATATAGCAGGAAGAAAAGTACATTCTTTATACTTAGGCTGCATTACTCTCCCTAGGGGACAGCAGTTTACAACATACCAAATAACATTTTCTCCTAGGAAATCGCCTCTTGAGCACTAACTCCTAGCTTTGTCCCAAAGAGTAGTCCGGATTCCTGCTTTGGAAGACTGACAGCAGGTACAGCCACTCAACTCCTTGTTGAAAATAGGTGAACCCCATAACTCCCTATCAAGAACAAAAGAACAGCAAGGAAGGAAGCTTCGTCCTGTTCTTTTTGAAGTGCTCATGTGTTGACGGCAAGCCTCCACGGGCATGGGGTACCTTGATTTCAAACAGTGTCCTCACAGGGCCCGCCTTGACTGGAACCAACACACACAAAGCAGAATTGTTCATGCCAAAGAGGCCATTTGGCTACCCTGCTCTCAAGTGACTGTGACTGCCACTAACCCGTGAGGTGTTTTTTGGCTCACTGCCTAGCTTTCACAAATGGGATGGATAAGAAAACGAAAACAGTAGGAGTGGATCAAGATATGGGAGGTGGTTGAGATGGCTGTTTAGAAGATTTCACTTGAATGGCTACTTTCCTACCAAAAATGGTTGTCTATCAGGCCAGAGGGGATGCTGGGTCACGACCTCTTATCAACAGAAGGCTCTACTGGAGGGTGTGGTATGGGCATAAATTTCTGGAAATGCTACAAAGAAATGAGAAGTAGTTATGACTGAGACTAATTTTAAGAATTAAAACACTGATTTTTGGAGAAAGTGGGTTCAAATGAACTTTTTATCTTACTGAGAATTTATTTATCTAATAAATAATTAACGATAGCACTACATAATACTAAACAGTGACCTAAAAGTCTATGACTGCATGGCAACTCAGGAAAGTCTTCTGCTAATAAGTGACAGTTAAAATATTTTCATGAGAATGAAACAATTATTTCAGTTCTTTGCTGTCAATATGGGTAAATTGTGGCCCCTTTTGCTAACAGACTAGGCCATTCTTGTGTTTCCCTTCCTTAGGATAGATTTGGTTGGCTCTTTGTTTTTGTCTTGTCTTGTTTTTTTGTGTTGTGTTTTCACAATCAGAATGATTTTTTGTATTGTTGTTGGGTCCTAAAGATTGGATACCTATATGTATCCAATAGGCCCAATTTTAGAAATGGGCTGCCAGGGTCTCCACATGAAAGGAAAAGCCAATCTACCCGTTTCCCTACAATCACTCTTAAAACCACTCTCTTACATAAACCTGAAAAGGCAATTTTTAAGTGCTTGAGAGAACTTTGTTTAGCGGATTGGCAGGATGTTGGCTCATATCTTAATTGTTTTGCTGGACTTGGTTAATATAATTCCAAATCATGAGAAATGATCCTGTTCTCCCTATACAGATCCTAGTGATTTGGCAGTGATTTTTGGCAGGTTTGAATATGAAATGTGATAATGAGATATGAATTGAATGATTCACCCTTATGTGCACACAAAGAAACAAAGAAACACATGAACCAGGCCCTTTCATCATTGTTTCCCTTTTTAAAATAAATGCCTAGGAAATACTAAAATCAGTACTCGAGAAAATATAATATTACTGGTTATCTATTTTCTTCCTCATTTACCTAATGAAGCTCACTTGTACGAATTAAATAGCTTAAACACCCTCAAGTTTTACAGAGAAAAAGGACAAAAGTATAGTACTCTGCTCCCATCTCTTTTCCCACTACCATTTACCCCACTTAGACTCTCTTCAAGTATAAAAACCTCATTTGGGAATTTGGGGAGGGAAAAAAGTCCGAAAACATGAACAAGAGCTTTGTAATTTTACAAAGCACTCCGAATCAGAATGTTCTTATTACGCTGTCTCAACCTTGGCATTGTATAACTAAGAACAGTAAGTCCCCGAGTGAGATGAGCTCCATTTATGAAAGAGGATGCTACAGAGAAGTAAACATCTTTATCCTCAGTCGGAGTTTTTCCCTGCAAACATCTGAAACAAGTTATTTGCCTATTGCAGGATCTTAAAATCTACAGCTGAAACCTAAACTGCTGTATTCACTACACTCCACAAGACGGTGCCCTCTCTCTAGGAAGAAGAGCCTCATTTGCACACAACACAGTTAAAGCGCACAGCTCACTGACCCAAAGTGAATTTCAAACTGACTTTTCATAAATGAAACCTCTAAGAGATGACAGAACTCTTGAAGCAATTCTATATAATTTTAGATGTGAGACAATGGACGTTAACACTTCCACGGACTGCAGACCTCTTTAAATTGCTCCCCAAATCAGGGGTAAGGTGAGGTAACCTGATAAAGAGAGATAATACGTGGACATCAAGATTGTTCAGATAAGTACTATACAACAGACACACAGTGAGTCTCACATGCAGTTTCAAATGTTCTAGCAATCCTGAGTTAAAGGAAAAGTGAAATTGATTTTGATAGATTTTACTTAACCAATATATCCAAAGTGTTTCAAGATATTATCAATCTAAAAATGATGAGTCAAACATTTTACCTCTTTTCTTTGGACTCACTGAGGTGTGCATTTTACACCTCCAACCCATCTCGGTCATACGAGCTTCCCTTCAAGTGCTCAACGGTCCAGTAACATGCGGCCAACGGCTACTGTATTGGATAGTGCACATCTGGAGAATCTAACCTGTTTCCTTAGCACCACACTTAATTCTGATTAAGAGATTAAAACAATCGTGGCCTTATTTAACAATATGTGTTACTGGCATACCAAAGTATAAAATATACAGGGCCCTGAAACAGACCAAAAGTTGCGAGCTATCACATACATAAGAAAGCTGGTACACGTCACATGTAGAATTAAAAAAGAAAAAGAAAAAAAGCATTAAAAAGTGACTTTAACATCTCCACATTTTAGGTCTTAGAATTCTCTATTTAACCAGTTCTGCTAGTTAAAACCTTGTGAATCCCAGATAGCAAAAGTATAAATGGCCTCTTTATCAATCCTGATTCTCTCTCTTCATAATACATTGTACTTCTACGTGAAGAATGAGGAGCGGATAAAAAAGGATTCCTAACAAAAAATGAAAAGGGCTGGCTTCTCATTAGGCCAAAAGGTCCTGAAAGGAGGCTGGGTTTTATTTTTCTCATCAAGCAGGAGCCCCAGCTTAAAAGACAACCTTGTTTCTTTACAAGATGTGTTTATGAGAGCAGTGAAATATAATCACTTTGAGAAAGTGCAGCAGCAAGAGGTCACACTGCTCTGTCTCAGTGGAAAATGGCTAAAGAAAAGCCCTGTCTCCAGGTCTGCGGGTAAGTCTTCAGGGGCCCCTGCAGCCCGTCGCGAGGCACCACTCACTGAAACTGAGCAACACAGCTTTTTTCTTTAGGAACCGCGTGCCCAGAAGGAGCTGGCATTCATTCACTGGCAATTGCTCGTGCTTCCCAAGCTTCTGCAATGCCTCACCTACTTAATTCTGCAAGGTCTGAAATTTGATGTGAGTAACTGACAGGCTGGTTTTATTTCTGCACAGGAAAAATAAAAGGGGTAAAGATTCAAGTTAGTGAGAAATTCAATTTTTTTTTTTAAAAAAAGGTGCTCTAACCATTTCATATGGTGGTTATATGTTGCATCCAAGTAATAGTATGTAATACAAGAAGTTAAGAAAAGTAATAAAAAGGCAAAACACCAAGAAAGAAACAGTGCCTTAGAGTGTTGTACTAAGTTCTAACTTATAGGAGCCTTCACCTCGCTTTACCTATTTGATCCTCACCAAATTGTAGAATTGAGGGCAGGTATTATTACTTCATTTTGTAAATGACAAAACTGAGGCTCAGAAAGTCTCCCACTAGAAGTTAATGAAATAAGACATGAGGAATAATGCTCCTTGAAAAACATTAGAGACACTCCAGTGACTTAAAGGAAGCTTTAATTTATATTCCTTATACATGAATCATTTTTCTATCTTGGTGGAAACAGATTTCCTTCCTAAGGGTCTATTACAGCTTTCATGTAATTTTTTTCTAGCCAGCCGGAATCGCTTTCAATCTCGCTCAAGTGAGGGAGCCTCTTGGAGGCTTCGCAGCAGCTTCTGTAGCAATGTGGCTGTGTACCAGCAGGCTCTCAATTATTCAAGATAACACCGAAAGGCCTGGGGATAGATTACCCCCAATGCAGCAGGAACAAATTAACAGTTAGCTGAAATAGATAAACTTGAATAAATGAATGTTTCAAACTGTGCATACTGATAAAATGCACACTGATGAAATCTGCAGAGAGGAGTCGGGGCTCTCATTAAAATACACCAAGTGGGCACAGGATAACAATACAGGACCCAAGCTCTCTGTGGGGAAACCGCAGCCCACATCAGATCCAGAATGAGGAGTAGGCGGGAACTGCACCTCTGCGTGTTTGCTGCATACAGGGATACACCCGCCTCATCCAAGAGCAAAACTTTTTATTTCCTGCTTTGGGACCTGCCCCAGGTCAGCTTGTGAAAGATTGCTTCAGAGTGACACAGCAGTCCCACTGGTCACACCAACAGGGAACAAAAGAATTACATACTGGAATATAGGGTGGCCACCAATTACCGCCACGGAAGTTCTTCAGGACTACTTCAGCATCAGCTTCATTGACATCAACTAAAACACTTCAGTTGTTTTGGCCTAGGAAGTTTTAGAAAATACAAATCAAATCTGCCTTATTCATCAACCTGTTATCATTTATGTATGACACATTGAAAGTACAGTAAAATTTAAATTCTGAGACTATTATTCTACAGGAGTAGAATAATTTCAGCATATGTTCTGGATTAAAACGGTATGTGCATCTAAAATATACCAATATTAAAGTAACATTAACATCATAGGGTGTTCAGATCCCTGGTCTGTGTTTGACAAACTCATTTACAAATCAATGTGTATAATTAGCATTTCTTATTAGCATTTATAATCTAACTCAAATGCATTTTGTTTGTTGAATAATCAAGTAAAAGCAGAGCTTCCCAGGAACTCCTTTCAGCATTTTCAAAATATCATTGGTACACATTTATAAACTGCTCACCTACTATATTTAAGTCACTGTGTCACCATCTCTGCTCAGGGCTCTCAATTAGCAAGATCTTATCCATGAGCAATAACAATTTTTTAAAGATTTTATTTATTTATTTTTAGAGAGACGGGAGGGAGAAAAACATTGATCAGTTGCCTCTTGGAGGCCCCCAGCTGGTGTCCTGGCCCGCAATCCAGGCATGTGCCCTGACAGGGAATCGAACTGACAACCTTTTGGTTCACAGGCCAGCTCTCAATCCACTGAGCCACACCAGCCAGGGCACCATTTTTACTTTTCTAAACAAAGTATTTCTTTTACTTTAGTTCCCTAAATGACTAAAATTTCTCATTGTACTGTGATTTTATATAGTTCTACCAGACTTTAAAGTTTCTAAAACATACAAGTTTTTTTTTCCTTTTAATTCTTACTGCCCTCCATTAAAAAGACAACATTCCAATCAAAATCTCCTTAGAGCTAGTGACTTACAGAAAGCACACATTTAGGTGCATCCTATGGCTTTCACCCTATTTGATTCTTTGGTTTTAGCTACTACAAAATTCGTTCCTTCCTCTCCTCTAATGGAAATTATAGATTATTTCTGAAAACAATTTCCTACATTGATACTCTTTTATTATTTCATCTTCTCTTTCCTCGTCTGAAACATTAGTTGTTTGACATGAACCAAGCCAGGAGGTGAGCTGACTATATTTTTAGCAGCCTTTCTGAAAATGATTATCTCCGAGAACACCAATAACTGGAGAAATCCCAATAGTTTAGCTATTACCTTGTGTTAAAAAAAAATACAATAAAAGTCATCCTGACTTCAGGGCACACGCTTCAAAGCCCTGGAATTCCTCTGGAGATGTCAGGAAGCTCTCTGGTTTAGAAAGCAGTTTTCAGAAAAGTTAGAGCAGTTAGTTAGGGCTGTTGTTTTTTCTCTTTATTTTTTGTTATGAACTTTTATTTCAAAAGTAAAAGTTCTCCATTGTAGCATGTGAAACAATACAAACATGTATTGACACACACTGCCTGGGATATGGTTTCAAAGACCTTCGTGTACCCTTCCACAACCTTGAATGTGGTCAGAAAAATGAAATATATACATGTATACAATACTCACGTGTGTTTGTATGTGTGCATTTTGCTTTTTTGTTTTGCAGAAAATAGAATCATAACATTACTCTGCCATCTGTACTTCTCACTTAGCATCATGGACATCGCCATGGATCAGTAGGTAAAGATATCCTTAATGGCTACACAATATGTAGCATGGGTGGTCCACATTTTATTCAACCTTATTATTTTTAGTCATTCACTATTTCACTATTTGCTACCACAGCCTGAGATACTGTGATTTATAAGTTTATATATATATAGTCTTCCTACCTCTTTCTGGCACAGAGCTCCTAAAACCTGTGGAATTTCCTAAGTGATAAGATCCATAAAATGTCTTTTGTTATGTTTATGAAGTACTTTTGAACCCTACCTAGGGATGGGGGATGGTAGCCAGAGGAGCCCACCAAGAGATGAGAGGTTTGGAACTTTTCAGTCTCACCTCCCCCCACCTCTGAAGGTTGCGCTCCATCACCGATGACCAAGGGACCACGTCTCTGTAATGAAGCCTCTATAAAAATCCGGAGCTGGCAGGCCCCTGTGGATATGTAGGTGCTGTGTGAGCAGCATACCCTTTCCCCATACCCTGCCCCAGGCATCTCTTCATTTGGGCTGTTCCTTTCATAATAAACCAGTAATCTAGTGAGTAAAATGTTTCTCTGAGTTGCATGAGCTGCTCCAGTAAATTAACAGACTAAGGAAGGGCTTATGGGAATCTATATCTATAGCCAGAGGGTCAGAAACCTGGGTTTGCAACTGGCTTCTGAAGGAAGTAGGCAAGCAGTCTTGCAGAGTCGAACCCCTAATGTGTGGAATCTGAGGCTATCTGTGGGTAGACGGTGTCAGAAAGGCATTGAATGGTAGGACACCCTGCTGGTGCCCAGGGAATTGCTTGTCCGTGTGGGGAAACGTCCCCCCAACACACATCGGAATTAAGTTTGGAACCCTAAATAAAGCCCCATAAATAACTGTATATATGTTTAAACTGTGCCACTTTATTTCTATAGGATAGATTATCCCTATCAATAGGTCAAAGATTATGGCTGCTTTTAATTAATGAATATTTCTTCAAGTTAAAAAGCAAAGTTCTTAAGACAAATTGACAATGAACAGCAGGTCAAAAATTTGCATATTCTTTAACTCGAAAATTCCAATTCTAGAAATTTTTCCTAAAGAAATAATTGAACAAATGAACATAGATTTTTTAAAAATATGTATGTACCTGGCCCTGGCTGGTGTGGCTCAGTGGACTGAGTGCTGGCCTGAGAACCAAAAGGTCACTGGTTCGGTTCCCAGTCAGGGCACATGCTTGGGTTGCGGACCAGGTCCCCAAAAGGGGGCATGTGAGAGGCAACCACACACTGATGTTTCTCTCCCTCTCTTTCCCCTTCCCTTCCCCTCTCTCTAGAAATAAATAAATAAAATCTTCAAAAACAAAAAAAAATACAGGATAAAATATGTATATACCTGGATTTTTGAACCTTTTTACAAAAGAGGAAAATAGAACATATCCAAAAATTCAAGAAAAATATGTTTATTTAAAAGGAGTGATGTTTATAGAATATGCTAAATAAACAAAACACATAATTGAATTTCACTTTAAGAAAATAATTTCAAAGAGAAGGATAATGATGGAAAGCATATGTCAAAATGCTAACAGTTACTTCTCTCCAGTAAGATTAAGTATAGTTTTTCACTTCATATTTATTCAAAAAAGAAAGTAAATACAGGTTTTTGTGTATCTATATAACAGGCACTATGCTCAGCATAGTGTTGAAAAGCTCTATGCTGTTCCTTAATAAAAATTCTCCGTGTGTCTGTGAGGGCAGAAGACAACATGCAACTCAGAAAAGGTAGGAGGAACGGCTCTAAGAGGTGGAGAGGGCTGGTCCAAGGCTCAAAAGAACATTTGCAATTGTGTAACTAATCTTTCCAACAAGTCCGTGAGATATTATCGTGCCCAATATAATGCAAAAGAGTCTATAAATTGCCTAAGGTTACTGAGCAAACAAGTGGTAAAAGATTAAGACTCAGATCTGAAGATTCCAATATTCTTCCAAGGAAGATATACTGATGGCCAAGAGACACATGGAAAGACGCTCAACGTCAATAATCACCAGGGAAATGCAAATCAAAACCACAATGAGATGTCATCTCACACCTGTCAGAATGGGAATTACTAAAAAGATAACAAATACCAAGTATTGGCAAGGATGTGGTGAAAAGGGAATCCTTGTAGACGGTGGGAATGCAGATTGGTGCACCAATCTATGGAAAACAGATAACAGATCCTCAAAAAAATTAAAAGTAGAACTACCATATAATTCCACTTCTGGGTATTTATTTTTAAAATGAAATCACTAATTTGAAAAGACATATACTCCCCTATGCTCACTGCAACATTATTTACAATAGCCAAGATATAAAAACAAACTAAATGCCCATCAATGGATGAATGGGTAAAGAAGGTGTTATATAACACAATGGAACACTGCTCAGCCATACAAAAGAATGAACCTTGCCATTGGTGAAAACATGGATGGCCTTACAGGGTACGGTGCTAAGTGAAACTATTGCCAGTGGAAATAGAGTTCTTCCATAGAGTCACAAGAAAAGCATTTTGGGGACCCACCTATGGGAGGATGGGGTGTAGTGGTAAGATTTATTGGAACAGAAATAAAGGACTGCCCCCAGATGCCTGGTGTCTCATCCGGGACCACATGATTCAACTCCATGCCGCCATGGAAAAAGTTCAGCCTTGTCGTCACCAAGCTCAGAAGAAGGGCCAGGGTCCAGAAACTCTGTGCCTTTGCTGGGTATCAGCAGGCATCTGAAGCTGCCATTGTTTCGTTTAGTCTATGCTAAAGTTTAGTCCCACTCAGTCTCTGCCCCCATCGGTCTAGCTGAGTCTGTGTTCCCGGCTGCGCTGCGTGGGCACTGTGTTACCATAAGCAGGCGCATATTTGGACCTGCACAGCAGCCAGGCCTGCTGGTCCGCTAGAGAGAGCACGCTGCAGGCGGACGCACCAGCCAACGAACTCGCCCTGCCCACGTAGTCCTTCATGAGGCTTTGATTATATTACCTATGGTTTTGGAAGGGGTAACCTTTCTTTCAAACTAACCAATCTCTTTTCTAATTTTTTGTAGGCTTATGCTGGGCCCTCCCCCTAACCAATCCCTTCCCTAGATCTCCTAAGTCTCAGGCCCTTGTCCAGTTTGATTCTTTTCCCAGATTAGACTCCTCTCCTTTATGGTCATCATCTTGGCTCCTACTGCACTTGTGCCTGGGAAAGGAATTTTCCGTGCTGTTTTTATTCCACCCTTGGTAATCCTGGCTAAAGATGAGTAACCAATTCTTCCTGCTGGCTCCCTGGATGAGGGACCCACAGCCAATGCGGCTGTCCCTGGAGAGCCTATGAATGCTGTGGCTTCCTAGTAAGTAGACTTAATGTTTGACTCAGCTCCCTAGTTAATTAGGCTTCATGTCCCATTCCATTTGCTCCCTCCCTTTTTTAAGAACTACTACCTATGCTAACAAAGTAAGACAGAGAAAGACAGATACAGTATGATCTCATGCATATGTGGAATCTAAAATTTTTAAAAATTAAACAAACAAAACACACAGAGAATAGACTAATGATTGCCAGAGCGGAAGTTGGAGGGTGGGTGAAATGAGTGACAGGTATGAAGAATGCAAATCTTCTAATATAAAATAAATCCTAAGAAGATGTCTTTAA
The DNA here is from genome assembly GCA_007922815.1 of Macrotus californicus. NCBI lineage: Eukaryota > Metazoa > Chordata > Mammalia > Chiroptera > Phyllostomidae > Macrotus > Macrotus californicus. Next base: position 14,157 of record VMDR010012949.1, on the reverse strand, counting down.
GATTCATAAGAAAAATTTTTCGCAACTTTTTATGTTGACAGATGGTGGCTGCACTACTGTAGTGATCATTTTGCAGTGTTTACAGGTGTTGGGTCATTTTCTTATACACCTGAAACTAATACAATGTTGTATGTCAATTATATTTCCATTTTTAAAAGGTTCCAATATTTTCACCAATAGAATGGAAGCAGAACTAATGTATGCTAGCTACGTCCAGGCAGAGGTAATAAGAAACAAGCACAGCCTCATAGCCTTCTCCATCCTCTTGTCTTCCATCTGGCCACTAGCTATTAATGAGCTGGGTGCCCTTGAAAAACCACATCTTGAACATCAGCCTCAATGATCCTAGCAATGACAGAACAATGCCAAAGGGAACTGAGTTGACAGTGCAATGCTAGGCTGAGGCCAGCCACAGCAAAGAAGAAGTGGGACACTTTGGGTAGCAACCAACAGACAAATCTGTCAGACACCAGACAGCCAAATCAACCAGGGCATACTGCCACCCTGAACAATCTAGGAGAAACCAAATGGTGAGTTAAATCAGCTGCTAATCTTTACTATAACTGCTGGCAAGACAAACAATAACCAGAATGAAAAGACAAAGCCATGGAGATAGCACAGGGCATTGGGTACCTGCAGATCATAAAAGGCACGCTCTTCTATCATATCCCCAGATGACATCTTGGAGAGGAAGAAGATATCTAAAATAATGATTATTATTATTGTACCCACAGGGAGTAAATCAATCAAAACAGGCCCTGGCTGGTGTGGCTCAGTGGATTGAGCGCCAGCCTGTGAACCAAAACTATACCACTGAGGTATCAAGTTGGAACAGTCTAAAAGTTTAAGCTGTCCAAATTATTCCATACTAAGCTCACCAAATGAGACTAAATGCAGAGGTTTCCAGCTGCATGGTGATCGGAATTTGTGGGCCCACATCATTCTAAAAAAATAAGTAATATAGAATGGGAAGGAGACAAGAGTGAGACATAAAACAAAATGGCCTCAGATGTTTTTTCCTTTGCTGGTTGTCAGTCAACCCCAGTAATGGTGTCATAATTTGCTGGTCTTCCTTTCAACAAAATAAAGCAGCCCAAAGTGTTTTTGCTGTAGGCCCTGTCCCAAATTAGATTCTTTGAATATTAAGCAGCTAGATATCGATTTCAGCAAAGTTGCAGTCAGGCGAAATTATAAAGGAAATAATGAAGAGAATAAGAAATGAATTTATGAAAGAAACTCTAATGGATACATACTGCATAATTTTTAAAATGAAAATGAGAAATACAGGGTCCAGCACAATAACACTCCCTTTTTATTACAAAATCTTTTATTATAAAATGATAAGCATGTAATTCTATAACATAACAATGTCACACTCAAGCACACCATATGACATTTTAGGTGAAATGTTCAAGTTAAAACTATAAATTACTACACCCACACTATTACCCCACCAACCACACTCAAGCAGGCGTTAGTTTGCCAGACCCTGTATAGAAGTCCAGTAACATTATCTGAAAAGCTCAGATGTGGACCTCCAAGTATCTCAAAAAACCTCGTAAATTTGGTCTAAGGTTCCTTAATGCTGCAAAGAAACTCTTTGTATTTCACTTTTTAAATACATCATTTATAAAGTAATTTGAGGCAACTTATATCTATTAAATGGTTGGTGCTAACTTGTTCTTCACAGAGGAAAAGTAATACAGTTTGTTTGAACCAGTTCAGTTCCCTTGGGGAATCTCCTATTACTTAAAAAACTAGAAGAGAAAACTTATCAAATATCAAATGTTATTTACAAGTGAGAGAATGTAATTCCCACTTGCACGCCCAGGGGGGATTTTGGTCACCCTGGCTTCACTCCATGCCCCAGGGTCCAATTTGGTATCGCTACCCTTTGAGAAATGAGGGGTCTGGGTGCACATTTGGATGGTGAAGGACAGAGTACCTCAGATAGTAGCTCAAGTTAACTCAAATGATACAGAAAGAGCATCTCTTGTGTATCAAGTACGGACAAAGCACTTGAACTGAAAAACAAGTTAAATTAAAAAGAACACTAAGTATGCAGGAGCAACTATCCAAGAACCTATGTAGATTAAAAACAAAAAGAGGGAGTGAGGATTGAGGAAAACAGGCAGACTAAATGAGACTATCTTCCAGGATTTAATTGGTTTACGACTTTCTAAAATAGGGACTTTATCATATATTTTATTTTTATATTGTTTATATCTTTTGCCCTCTCACCCTTGAAGAGGAAACAAATTAAAGTTCCATAATTCTTTCATACTTATTGTGATGGAAAAGCAGAATGTTCTCTTGTCTTCACCATTTTTATTCCCTCCGACAATTAGTAAGAAATTAAGAAAGTAAGTTATTAGTAAGAAAGTTCATTTTTACTAGTCCAGAGAGCAAAACACCAAAGTGGGAAGAACTAGGACAGGAAAATAAGAATAAAATAGAGAAATGAAGGGAGTCAAAACAGAAGACGAGAGAACAGTGAGGGAAATAAATAGATGGATTTTTCAGCTCAGATTAAAAGCAAACTAGCTATAACAACAATTGTAACTCACTGGCAGTGATGATAAATGAGTTAAAGATGGTTGGGGAATAAAAAGAAATGGAGGAGAAAACCAGTATATGCAAATAACTTTAAGGTAGAATACGAAGAATGCAAGAAACATAAACAGAAGAGCAAAAACTCAAGTACTTATGTTGTTAAAAGGCGAGAAACAAATTCTCAGAATGAAACACGAAATGACAATAAAAGGAAAGAAATAAAAACTAACTGGAAAAAAAAGGATACAGTAAAATGAGGTGGAAACTGTAAAGAAAGAAAGAAACCCTTAAAAAGAATAAAATGAAAGTGAGCAAGCTTATTTTATCTTTTAATGACATAAAATTAACAAAATGTTTTCCTGCCTGGGCATTTTTGCCGAATTCATGGCACACAAAAACAATAGCTTCAGTATTGTTATTACATTTCGGTATTAAAAATAATCATTAAAAAAGAACCTCACTAGAGCTGTGAACATCTGAATATGTTGGATGGGCTTGATTCCTTATGTCATACATTTAACAGAATTTCAGATATATTTGTAAAATGTAAATATACTTTCCTATACTAGAAGGTTTTGATTAAAGTAGAATCTCAAACAAATAATTAACTTTTATAATAATCCCTATGCTGCAAAGACCTTGTTAAACGTGCCAGCTTCTATTGCACTAAACTTATTAAAAAGAAGAAAGGTTAAGATTTTCTTTTGTTTTTAAACTATAGAACAACACTTGGAGAATTCAAACCCATAAAGTGTTATCATCCCATAAAAAAGATAAGATGGAAGCAGTTTTTATTACAAACTGTTCTCTCTATTAAAACTATCATCACATTTAAAGACCCCTCATGCAACATCTTTCTGTCTTCCTTAAAGTTTTCAGCTCTACGGAGCACTCACTTCTAAAAATTCTGTTTCCTCTGGCATCTTTGATGCCGTTCTCTCTACTGGTCTTCCTACATTGCTTTGACCATTGCCTTATATTTCAGACTCGGACTTTATAATCTTCTATTTCAAGATATTTTATAAAAATGCAATGAAACACCTCATCTATACCATTGTATCTTTCCCTTTTTGTCAAAAAAAATAATCAAAAGAAGAAAATGGGACTGTAATCTGTAATTACTTTTGCCACTCGGATATTATCAATAAATCATACTCCACCTCTTTTAGTAGAATATGCCACGAAATGACTTTTGATTTTCCATTCTTGAATAAGCTAACTCTGGTAACATTAGAACACACACAAAAGCTCTGCAATGAAAATTATTGGGGATTCTCAACCAAAAGATAGAAAATAAGATGCCTAAAAGAAAGTATGTTGTAACAAAGGGCTTCTCCACTTCTGAACACTTGCTGCGTCACTGAGTTCCGCGGTGGCCGAGCAGCAGCAGCGCCCTAGCCATAGGTCTTCTATAGTTAGAGGCACAGACGGTTTTTTCATGTATTTTTAGAACAGTATTTGTGCCCACAATCATGGTCTCTGCCAATACTGTTTCCAAGCCAGTCCCTGATTACTACAGGATATAAGCCAAAAGTGGAAAGCGATGAGCCTGCCGTTGAGATGGGTAGCAGGCAGTTCTGAGGGTAGGGAGCTTTGAAATGCCTTGGTCACAGCTCACCCCACAAAACAGCAGAGATCTGCCACACTCCATTACATCACTAACATTTGAGCAGTCATCATTTAAAATTGAGAGTATATGTGTCATAATCAACAAATATGCTGACAAATGAAAGAATCAAGACAGGACCCACATAGTTCATCATAGGATATGTTTTGGGGGGGCTTTCTCTCTCCCAGAATAATACCTGGATGAATTGCTGAAGACCCAACAGGGCTTAGTACTGTGCTCTAAACACAAGAAAAAAAGATTCCTCATAAATGCTTAAAAGAATGTCTAGAATTAATCTTTAATGAAACATTGACTTCTTGTTGGTACACATCAATTATCAAGTCAAATCAATAAAGTCAATCCGCTCTCAAGTGCTGGAAAATTGCTCTGACCAGCTGACATACTTGTACTGAACACCAGTGGCACTGCTGTGCCGGCGGCCGGGCTAGACAGACATTTTATCCAGGTAGTTCCCACCTGCAAACCACGACACAGTGAGGACGAAGCTGCCAAAAAGGAGTTCACTTCTTCGCCTTGTCTAACATAACAGATGCCTGCCTTCATGGAATATATTCAAGAATGTTTGTTAAACCCCTGCAACATGCGCAATAATGGCGTTTTATACCAAGACAAATTATAGTGTAACACCTGAAATAAATTTTGACTAACAGATCAGATTTGACATGTATAGATGCAAGGGAATGGACAACATGAGTTAGAAAGGCAGAAAAGGGTGAGCAAGAACAGGGAACGGAAAACATTCCGACTGGGACTTCTGGTCCAGGGTTTGCCAATTGAAACTGCATTCTATTCTGCATTCAGAGATAAAAGGAGAGTAAGACACTGATTAATTGTTCCCACCAACAGAGTACACATTTGAAAGCACGTTCCAGTCTGCCCACAAATTTCTGTCACCACTTGGCAGAAAACAGCCAGAAACATTCAGTTCTGTTCGGTATGTTGCATATATTATAGAAAATGATCATTCCTGAAGTTGTCCTTCATCTGTCCATGTCCACCTTACCACCGTATGCACACCTGACAAGTAAGTTGGTTGTAAAGGGCCAAGCACACAGTAAGTGCTATATTAAGTATTAAATAAATTCAATATAAATGAATCCTGAGTCCCCCTTTTGCTTCAGGGATAACACCAAGTCCTCAGGACCACTAGAAATGGAATAATTTAAGCCAGGAAATTTCTCTGTGGAGAGCTCTTTGATAATGAATTCAATTTCTTGAATAGATATATAGCTATTCAGATCATTTCTCCCTGTGTCAGTTTGGTTAAATTGTGTCCATCAATCCTGTCAAAGGGTCGGCCCTTTTCAGGATTTCCCTCATTACTCTCCAGCGCTGTGCTGCCCCTGACTCCATACTCTGAATCCACACATCAGGAGGACGGCGGCTTTCTGCTGGAGTCAGAGCTGCCCCCATGCTCAGTGCCCTGCGGAGCACCATCAGGGTTCAAACTATGTACACGGGGATCGGACCCGTATGGCTCTCTTTTATCAAGGTTCAGTCCCCTCCTGTTTCTGCCTTCTTTTGGTCATTCTCCAATGTCTTAAAATACTTGTCTTTTGGGAGAGGGTAAGAGGTTATCATTTCTATCTACAGGAAAACGAGTACAATACAGGTTACTTCACATTACTGGAAGTGGATTCCCATACAGAACAGAATCTGTATTGAATAAGTATGAGTATCCAGATAGCATTTCAAATCAATGTGTCCGAAGTAGAAGTTTGATTTTTCATCCCCAACTCTTTTCTTACCTCAATCTCCTGATGTTATTAAATAGCAACATCATCCACCCAGTTGCTCAAATACACACACACCCAGATGCATACATACAAGATCTATCCTTAAATCTTAAATGAAGATTTAAGTGACTTAATTTGAATGAAATTAACTTTTTAAATGAAGATTTAATTAAAATGAAGATTAGTGCCTCAGCTCCCTATCTTGTTTTCTTCAGAGAGAACACATAGCTATCTGAAATTACCTCTTTTTTAAATTGTGTTCATTGTTAAATTCCTGTATCAGTCAGGACAGGTCAGGTTATGTCACAGTAATAAACAATTCCAAAATCTCAGTCGGTTTAAACAACAAAGGTTTATTCCTTTGACATATTGCACATCCATTAGGGTCAGCTAAGGGCTCTACCCCACACAGCCCTCACCCTGGGACTCAGGCAAACAGACCAACAACTGCCTGGAACACTGGAAAAAGGCTGGAGGGTCTTGCATGTGCAATCAAATACCCCAGCTTAGAAGTACCATCTATCACCCTTGCTCACCTCTAACCACCCAGAATGAATCACAAGACGAGAAGAATATCCAACCATGTTCCAGAGATGGGTGAGACAGAAATACATGGTGAACTGCATGAATGATCCAGTTATGTATATTTCCCCCACCAGGGTGTATGACATATGAGAGAAATAACCTCGAGTGTTTCATTGTTGTTTTCATTATTATTCACTGTTGTACCTCCAGTTCCTAGAACAGGGCCTCTGATAAAACAGGAACTCTAGAAATACCTCTTGAATGAGTTTCTAAGTCTAAAATAGCTAGAATTGCTCATTGAAGGTCTTCCTCCACCCACTGCTGGTAGATTTCTGGGGGGGAAAAAGAGTAAAAATATTCTTCTATCATATTCAATTTGATCTGCCATCTGGAATTGGGCTGTTAAGTAAATTCCCTGTCCTGATTTAAACATGGATTGTTAAGCACTTGTGTTTACAAAATTCAGTGGAGGGGAATCGAGTCCAGTAATCTGTTTAGACTCTAAACAGAAGCAGGAGAGCAACCTAGAAATAAATGGATAGGGTCATTTTTCAGTTAGCTAAACTAACAGACTCATGGCTGGGGTTAAAATGGGAAAAAACTGGGAAGGGCTCTGAGCCCCCATCTCTCTAACCTTCCTGCCTCATATGGACAGGACATCTATTCATCCTTAGAAAAAGAGAGATGCTTTTTTTACTTTATGGGGGGACCTGGGAGTCAGAACTTTAAAAACAAACAATTAGAACTGCCCCACACTGCTGTCTTTGGGACCACCTTCCCTAAGTCCACTGCTAAAGATTCCTTATGGCCCTGGCTGCCGTGGCTCAGTGGTTGAGTGCTGGCCTGGGAATCGAAGGGTAGCAGGTTCAATTCTCAGTCTAGGGCACATGCCTGGGTTGCAGGCCAGGTCCCCAGTTGGGGGTGCATGAGAGGCAACCACACACTGATGTTTCTCTCCCTCTCTTTCTCCCTCCCTTCCCTTCTCTAAAAAATAAATAAATAAAATCTTTTTAAAAATACAGAGGAGGCTCTGCTGGCAGGGATGGGGACAAGCACGGAGTAGAGACACTCTTTAAAAGTATTAAATAACTCACCTACTGCAAAAAAACAAAAAGCAGCTTTCTTCACTTCTGTGTCCCCCTAAGGGGATGGAGGTGGGGATGGGTACCCTCAGAAAGTAGCCATAATGGGGAGTTCCAAGGAATAAGGAAAGCGCCAGAATAAAAATCATTGGTTGTGGATTATTTCAGAGTAAGCTAAGAAGCAGGGCTGAAGGGTTCCACTAAAACACCATTTTAGGGAAAAGGACTTTTCCAGTGAAATGCCTGTTATCTTGCTCTCTTGTCTCAGCTCCACCTCCTGTATTCTCTTCTGTTCACTGGGCTCCAGCCATTGGCCTCTTGGCTGTTCACCAAACACTCAAAATACCGTATTTTGCCATATATGATGCACATCCACATTTTGGGCCCAAACTTTCAGAAAAAAGATCTTTCATTTTAATTTTTTAATTCAATTTTTTATTTACTTATATTTAGAAACAAAACCGATTATCGTATTCCAGGGTATTATTTTGCATACAGATATCATTATTGCTTTCTAGAGTTATACTTTTAATCCAGAAGCATAAATAAAAGAATTAAAAACATTTATATAGATAAGGAATTAGTACTATCCATGTATAATGTGCATCCTTATTTTTCCCTCAAAAATTTGGACAAAAAGAAGTATGCATTGTACACAGCAAAATATGGTACATGCCTGCCCATGGTCGGATACTCCACCCTGCACTCTTCTTGGGCAGTTCCCCCCCAACCCCCCAGAAAGCTACTTGGGTTGTTCCTTCATCTCCTTCAGGTCTTTTCTCAAGGTCCCCTTATCAGAGATAGAATTCTGGCAACTTCGAGATTCCATCCTAGAGTCCTCCAGCCTTATTTCTATTTATTAATATATAATGACTTCTTTATTTAATGCCTGTTTTTCCCCCCTGGAATGGAAGTTCAATCAGGGCAGGGACTTTGTGTTGTTCAATGCTGAATCCCCAGGGCCTAGAAAATGCTCAATAAGTGTTTACTGAATGAACAAAATAGATTTATTAAGGCCGCATTATCAAGGCTCTTACACTTTGCAAGTGAATTGAGTCAAATCGATGGGCATAATCCAAAAGAGTGCAAGCAAACACTAAGCTTCAGGAAAGAAATTCAGCGGCATCAGTATCTTCACAGCTTAAAGGATTTATCTGTCAATGTAAATCTGCTTTTTCTTAAAGTCTCTTCTAGTGCTGCAAATAAGCAGAATAACACATTCATTTCTTTCACCAAACTTAGAAAAGAAAGTAGGATGATCTAATTCTAATGATAACTTAAGGTTCCAATTTTAGAAACTGAATGATGGGAATGGACTCAGGGAACAGAAGTTCTTAAAGTGAAGATGTTATTTTTTGAAAAAAGAACAGTATTCTTGAGCTATCAGTCTTCCTACCCACCCTCGCTCCTTCCTTCCCCTCCACTCCATCCTCACTGCCACTTCTAAACTGAGCCTTCATCACGGAGGTCAGGTGTCCCCTGGTGACACCTCCCTGCCCGAAGGCCAGTCATCCTGCATTCACCTTCCTACCTTCATTCTGCCATCCTTGTGATCAAACGTGTTTCATTTTCTTGATTTCACATATTTTGTGGTTTCTTTTAACAACAAGCTTTCACTACTTTTGTACTTTAAGGAAGGGAAGTGCTCCATGGCTTCCCATTGTTTTCAGGTTTTAAGCTCCTGAACCTGAAATTCAGGTCCCTCCACAATTTGCCTTGCACCTTCCCTTTCCTTTCTCCACTGGACCCAAATCTGCTGATGCAACAAAACTGCCCCATTCACAATGTACCCCCAAAACCATTTGTCCTTTCCTTCCCCACAGTTTTGTGTTTGCCATTCCTCCAGCTGGGAATGCCCTCCTTCTGCCCGTTACAGACTTCCACAGGAAGTGCAAGGCACAGGTCAGATTCAGACCCCACAGCTATTGTAGAAACAGTGATCGGACACAGACTTCTGAGGAGATGGCAAGTTTGTGATTATTAGAAATGCTCAGAGACTGGCTGAAAATGTAACAAGGAAGCTCTCTCACCAAATCATGCACCCTGAGGTGCTATGGTTTCTGGGACTTCTGACTTCTACTGTGGTCTTATTTGACCACTTCTGTTGGGAATGACTTCTTGCCACCTTCCAAGTAGATTGTCCATCCCTTTTAGGTGGCGATTATCATATGCTGGCAATGCAGTTATATGGGAGCTGTGTTTTCATATGTCAGTGTCTAATCTCCTTAGCTCACTACAACCTCCTGAAAGATAGTCTCTGTCTAGCACTGTTCTTTGCAAATGGTAGGTACTTGATAAGTTTGTCAGTGATGATGCTGAAAAATGTTGCAGTTCAAATAGAAATAAATTGGGAAGAACAAGAAACACGGCTTTATATTCTTTCATTAGATGACCAGTCAAGCGTGGCCACAACATGGGACACAGCAGGAAAGCGACACTCATTGTACACACAAGTCCTAGAGAGTCAGAGTCACTGCATGCCAGGAGGGGGCCACATGGGGGGTGTGGGATGATGGGACACAGAGGGCCAAGGGAGCAGGCACAACAAGGCAGGTGGGGAGTCAAGAGTGTAAGGACCATGGCAAGTGCCTTTATTGAGGATCAGGAGCACACGAGCAAAACGTGCAAAGAGATTCCCTTGGTGTGTGTGAATGTCACCAGGTCACAAAGAGAAGGGAGAGGCGGGTGATTCATGACAACATGCGGAAGCCTTATCACAGTGGTAAACCCAGTCCCCTGAGCAGGGTGCTCACAGCCTGTTTGCGGATATTGAGGCAGCAGATAAATATAAAGTTTAAAATTTTATAATATGAACATTAACTTCCTTGGGCTGCTGAAAGATAAGTCCAAACTCACCCTCTCGGGTTTACGTATCTGTCTTCTCTTAGCTAGTCTACCCATGACAATGGGCATGTCCTCAAGGACACACAAATTATTGTAACAAGCATGGGCCAGCCCAGGGAAATCCTGATGTGTGACCACAGTGCTACTGAATGGAGAGAACAAGCAGAGCCCAGCACAGAAAGTGAGGTTACTGACGGCTGCAAGGGCGGGAAGTACTGTGTGGAGGCCCCCTGGTTCAGCAGCAGTGACAGGCCTTGTCCTAGAACTGTGTGACTTCTTGCCAGGTCAACTAAATGACTTTCCTTACCCAAAAGAGAGGGCTAGCCAGGCAGAGGGCGGTGCCAGAAAGGTCCCTGAACGCAGATAGAGTGGGGTGAAGCTGTAGGGAGCTGGCCTGGCACAAGCCCGCCCTGAGGCAGACAGCTCCCTGGCTGTCAGCTCGCCATCTGGGATGCCTGAAAAGGACCTGCCTGGGAATTAGGAGGCTTCCGTTTATGTTCCAATTTTACTGCTGGCTATTGCTGTGACCTTGGAGCCAGGCAAGTCAACCCCATATGTTTCTGTTTACCCATCAACAATAAGTCTGGGTCACGGCCATGATAAAAATATTTACAAATTAAAACCAACCAACTGCTTCAACCACCACCAGTACTCAAAATCAAATATACAGCTTCAAAGCCATGACTGGAAAGCAAAGAAGGTTTGTCTTTGGAGAGGCCACACACCCCTTGTGCCAGTCTGACCCCCTGGGAACCCTTAGGTCTTCCAGCGGCCTTCGTTCCCCCTTCTCTCCAGGATCCCGCACTGCAATGCAGCTTCTGTATCACAGAGCTCTCCTGCATTCTCCCACCAACCAGCACTTCGGACCTAGATCTCCCAGCGATGCCAAAGGTCAGCATCCTTGTTAGTCTATCACAAGTAGCATAACACTTTAACCCAAAGTAAACATCTTTAAGAACTGAGTCTAGCTATAGGAATCAATGAAAGAAAACAAAACAAACCAGGAACGCCCTTTATTTGTCAGTGTCCTCTCCAATCACGCTCCCCTCTCACCCAGGACGATTTACCTTATGACCCAAACCACAAACAAATAGGGTATCTGTCAATGTGGTTTTAAGGAATCAAGGACCAAGCACCCTTCACTTCCAATTTTACTCTATGTTGTTCAACCAGCTGTGAAGTTCCACCCTGGCTAGTTACAGTTCACTCATCAGCACAGAGGTTTCTCTCGCTAGGGTCTGCCTGCTACAATTGCACTTGACAGTCACTTTCATAAAAAATGTCTACCATTACCTCCTAGAGGTGGGAAATAAGAAGAGGAGAGGCAGCAACGATCCGACCTGTTAAGAAACAGGTCCTTAGCCCCTGACTGACTCATCTCTATCAAGTACACTAAAAAGTACCTAGAAAGGTACCTGGTTAATAATTGCTTAATTACAATGCTTTAACTTGAGTTGGTTTTATCAAGTCCTTGAGGTATCCTTTGACAGTGTTTGTATCCTCCGTCCTGCTGGAACTAGAGCACCTAGGTGATCCTATCACACTGAAAGCTGCCACTGCCTGCCCTTTAGTGCTAATGGATGTGCCACTGCCTACCCTGCAAACTAACAAGGCACCTCCTCAGCAGGTGTGGAAGGAAATGGCTGCGTACTTGGGACTTCCAGCCTCACCCTCCTTTCCTGCTCGATGACAGAGAAGGACATTAAAGTAACAGGATGAGTTTTTTTTAAAAGGGCTACCAGGTTCAATAACCCTTAGACATCAAATTTCCCTGTGAAGAGGGCTGTTCTTTGAGGATTATTTTAATGCTAAGCATCAGTCATTTCCCACCTTACTTTTCCTAACCTCTCATATCAAAAACTTTGCTTTTTTCCCTCTGCATGAAAGGCCACTCCAAGCATTGGAATAACACTCCTGTTTAAAACTAAAACAGACATAAGTACACAGAAAATAGCCAACTCCTTCATATTTTGCATAATATAAACAAAGCAAAAATACACTTTCAACATGTATATTTCATAGACGCCTGATTATCAGTCAGAGCATTCTTTACTGACAGTCTTCTAAAAAACAGTTATGATTTCTATGCATCTGGTATCTTGGGGGAACCAAAGATGTATATGAAATGCTTATAGTCAGGCTAAGGTCCATTCTCCACTCTCTGTAATTATGAAATCCAAAAGACTGATCTTTGTAACTGATTTGTTGACAACATCCGGCCAAACCTAAATTCACTTGGTGGCAAAATCCAACCTGAACAGACTTGCCACTGTTTATAGGCTGTATTTATCTCACTTCATATAAACACACATATATTCAGCTACACATATATTAATGTGTTTGATGACGGAGGATGTTCTCGGCTCAGTAGGGTGAGCTACTAAATGTAGGCACAATGTGAGCTCTGAAGTACTTCTAGTCTGAAAGTTTGGGTTAGAAATGGTGGGCCTGGATTAAGTCAATACACCCACATTGCGCTGTTCTGACCACTTTTCAAGGTAAATGGGCCAGCGCCTACTTCTCATTACCCAAACCCATCATTTCCTGAACTCATTATCCTCTTTAAATGGATTCTCCTAATGACTTTCTCTCTTTTCTTAATAAGATAAACACCCCGTAGTCACTTAGCCTAATCTTCCTAGTTGCCTGTGATTTCACCCTTACTCTCAGCTCCTCATCTCCCATCAGTTGTTGAAGCTTCACAGGATCTACATACCCCACCTGCTGCCCACTGTCCCACCGCTGTTCCACACTGACCTGGACAGTCTCAAGCCTGCATGACTGCAAGAGGCTCCAAAAATCCTTTTGTACTTCCTTTCTACTTCCCTAATCTCTCCATCCACAATTCCCACTAGATTCTGTTTCAAGATTAATCTTGTCATCATCCTCTATCTTTTCTTCTTTAATCCTCACCAGAGGACACGGACACGCTTATTGATTTTAGAGATAGGGATGGGAGGGAGAAAGAGAGGGACAGAAACACTGATGTGAGAGTGAATCATCGACTGATTGCCTTTCACCTGCATCCTGACCTGCAACCTGCAACCTAGGTTGTGCCCTGACCAGGAATAGAAACTACGGCCTTTTGGTTTGAGGGACAATACCCAAACAGCTGAGCTGCACTGGTCAGGGCTATCCTCCATCTTGTTCAAATACTTTCCTTGATTCAAATAACACAGTGAAAGAGATAAAGTCCAAAATATGAGACTGGCGTCGAAAGACCAAAACATTTAGAGTCAACCTACCTTTCCATTGCATCTCCTGCTCTTTCCTAATGCAAACCTTTCACTCCAGTCAAAATAAGCATGATCTTCTCAGTGTTTCCTCACTCCAAAAAAAAGCTAAGTTGTTATCATCTCTGTTGCTCACACCACCTACCCCATGACCTAAAATGTGTAACAAATTCTTTGCATTATATCTGACTATTTTAATCTCACTCATGCTTCAGACTCAGCTTAGATCCCACATTGGCAGCAAAGTATTCTTTCGCCTTCCTGGCTCACCGTGATCTCTCTTCTTGAATTCCCACAGCTCTCACAGTCTGTACTATTCATTTGATACTTGATATGCACTTCCTTGTATTATCAGAGTAATTAATTGTTCATGTATATGTATCTTGTCTCTTTAACCAGATTTTAAATTCCTTAAGAGCAGAGACCATGTCTCATATTTTATGAATGAACAAATGAATACCCTTCTATAGCTTACAATAAAAAGCAAGATTTAAAAGGTAACATGAAAAAAACAACAAAGGAACATTAATATTTCCTCATTCAAATTTATCAAA